>LPNX010737736.1:180315-202661 GCA_001517045.1 Pseudotsuga menziesii
ATATCGGATGTAGTTCATCTACTGTCATGAGGTCAAGATCATCTCATTCTTCTAGAGTATATACTTCTAAGTCATACTTCATGGGCAGGGTTCTTAGTACTTTTCCAATGACCTCTCTCTCCTTCATTAGTCCTATAAGGCCTCTAATAGCATTGACAATTTTATCTACTCTTAAAAGAAATTCTGCAATATTTTCTTCCTCTTTAATTTTTGGACTTGCAAATTGTCCTTTGTATGTCTGAAGTTTGGATTGTTTGACTTTGGATACTCCTTCATAGACAGTTTTTAATTTTTCCCAAGCATGTTTGGATGTCTTGATTTGCAAGACTTTTACAAACACTGAATTTGTTAACCCACTCAAGATTGCATTCAAGGATTTTGCATTGGCTTGATATTGGTCTAGTTCATATTCGTTTATAGGTAGGTCATCTGTACTTTGTACTCTCTTTCAACAAACATCCAGACTTAGTATCCAAGAAACATCAGATGTAACTTCATTCTTACACTCTAGTATGCATAATTATCTACTGTAAATAATGAATGTCTATTGGTGGTAACCCTTATTATTGATCCATAGTGTTTTTTAATAGGATATTCCTTCCAATGATTAAATTGTAGTGAAGAAGCTTGCTCTAATTCCAATTCTTGGAATATTGGACAATAATGAGAGGGAGGGAGTGAATCAGTATTGATAACTTTTAACAATTAAAACCACTTTTAACTTATTCATTAACACATATGATCAACAAGAGACAAAGACCACAACTTTTACTTGGAAGCTTGTTGTGCTCCTACCCAACAGCCTTTAAAAATTATATATATTATTTCATCAAATAAAATTGTATTTTGTTTTGATGAAATGTTTGAATTTCATATGGCTAAATTAAAGAATTGATAGCTACTGAAATGGTGATATTCCAGAAGCTACTGAAACATGAAATTCAATGTTTTTAAAGAAAACCTTTGCAAACTATGGATTAGTGACAAAATTACTATTTTGGAATTATTATTTTGAGTGGATAAGTGTTAATAATTTGTCATAATCTACTAGTGATTTCTTATCCAAATATTTATCCTTCGATTATGTGATTTTGTTATCATAAATATTGATAAGGTTTTTGTAAGGCTGATTATTGTATTGTTGGCACTTTATAAATGGGTAATTTTGATTCGATTATTCAACTTGGCAATTTCGATTCATGAGACGATGGATATTGGATGATACAACCATGCATTCAAGTTAAAGAGTTTTACTAAGCCTATTATATTATTTTTGCTACATTATTAGAAAGTGTTGAATAATTAAAGATCAAATTTGTATCTTTTTAATTAATAGACTTTATTTATTTATATTATTTATACAAAATAAATAAATCTTTTAATTATTTTGTATAAATATTATGTATTAATAAAGTTCTTTGATCTTTTTATTGTTTACCTAGAATATTAGGTATAATTAACACTTTATTTTAATTTTATCATATTTGCAAAAATACCAGGAATCAACGTAAACTTTATTCATGACTCATGACCAAAAGAATCGCCCTTGGCTTCATCATTATTTTATATAAGATTGAAGTTGAGTACATGTTTATTACTATAAAGTTAGTTAGTATTTTGATTAATAAAGCATGTTTATACCTTAATACTTAAATATCATGTCTTTATAAATAAAAAATTACTTGAAGGGAAAAGTATAGTCTCGAAAGAACTAATATTTCTCTTTGTTTCCATTTAACTAACTTTATATATATATGGTAAATTGAGTCATTGAATGATGTGTTGAAGGTTTTGCTTTCATGCTTTTTCATAAAACTCTAATGCCATCGGCGATATCGCATGGTATTTATTACATTGAAATTCAATGGATGGTCGAGATTGATGCGGGATTGATAATAACCTTCTTATGACATTTTTACTGATTTAAATATTGCAGAGTCATCGCAAAAATTATTTGTTTCCTGAATTCCATTGATATCATCAAAATTACCAAAATACCTCAAGATTAACCGGTTTATAATTTACTTGCATCGCTTTGAAACCTGAAAATCTGGTGTTATCAAATCGCTATGGAAATTGTAAAGATTAAAGAAATATTGATATCCCAAGGATCATGAAGATATGCTATCAGATCTTTCTCATTATCAAAATCATGAAGATTATGGTTATCGCAGGATTGTTGAAAGGAACGGGAATTTTTCACTACGTCCAGCATAAAAGGGAAGTTTCTGATTCTCCATCATTTTTCTTTTATGATAATTCTGTTGTTTTATCATGCATTTTAAACATGACGTGGAAAATGATTCAGTTGATATTCTGTGCTATCATTTCTGCATAAATCTCTTTCACCAGAATTGATGTGGAAAATGGAATATAATTCAATCGCAATATTAAAAATTGTTTGTATTTAAGATTTTCGGGTTGATGCAGGTTAAAGGAGCATTCGTGGCTGGATTGGAGGATATTGTTATGATTCTGGAGTTGTTATATGAAGAAAAAGCTTATCATGAATTTTGTTCTCAGCTAAGTAACAAAAATCACGTCTTCAACTAACAGGCGATTTTCCGAGCTACATTGTGAGCAAATGGGGGCAAATCTAAAAAATCCGCCACATGGGTTTTCTTCAGATCGGACCCATTTAGTTTTACCCAGGTGGATTTTTCCAGAAAATGATTGATTCTAGGTGATTTCGAGGATCCTTTGAGCACGATTTTGGCAGCTGCCGCCGGCAACGAAATGGTTGTTTCCAGAAATTCACCTGTTGCAGAGCTAAATTGGTTTTGATTTCTTCTGTTCGTGGTTTATTTAAGCAGGAAAGAATTTGATTGAGGAGGACGACTAGACTGAGAGATCTCTCTCAGATCAAAACATTGCTGCCTGAGTTATTCTGTAAATGCTCAACAGCATTGAAGATCTTCTTTTTCAATGTTGGAAGAGTGAATCGAGAGCTAGAGTTGGGGAAAGCAGACTGTATGTTGCTGAAGATTAAGAGATTTTTCTCTTGAAAGCTCAGAAATACTGCTTCTAAGGGATCGATAGTTTACGGAAAGGGAAAAATAAGACTGTGGTTCAATTTGCTTGCGTCTTTGGACAGCTACCTGTTTGCAGCCACAACATTGTTAAACTGGTGATATTGTTAATATATGTTTGCAGTTTGTATACTTGGCATATATTTGTGATATCTATTATTCTTGTTATTTCTCTTTCTACTTTATTTATGTTTGTCTTAATTCTCTAAAGGATTTTACAAATATACATGTTTTTGTATGATTATCGATTTTCATGTTCTCGATTTTGCTGATGTATCATGTTGTGTAA
Organism: Pseudotsuga menziesii; assembly: GCA_001517045.1. Taxonomy (NCBI): domain Eukaryota; kingdom Viridiplantae; phylum Streptophyta; class Pinopsida; order Pinales; family Pinaceae; genus Pseudotsuga; species Pseudotsuga menziesii. The sequence continues at coordinate 183,634 of LPNX010737736.1, forward strand.
CCGATGAATGATATTGTTGTTTATATGATGTGTAATGATTACTGTATGGTCTTGGTTAATGTTTAAACTTATTTAAATATTATCAAAGTGTACCAATCTAGTAATTCTATTAGCATAAATCGATTACAGGTTAATTTGCATTGCTCTTGATCAGGATTAATTGATTTATATACTGTTTCTTTTAAACTATTTTATAAAAAACAGCCATTGAATCATATTCAGGTTATTTTCTGATTCTTTGTAATTAATGCACATTTGTCAATAATGCAATTTTTAACACATTTAAATATGTTTAATTAATTTTTGATTATTTATAAGTTCAATTAATTAAATAGATTTGGTTCATAAATTAATTTAATCTACTTACTACTTCATTAGTAAGTCGATTAACTAGTTTAATTTGTACATTTGTAGGTATTTAATAGATTTAATTAACTGAAGTAATAGCTCTAGTTTTATCTTTTAGATTTAGTTTAGTTAGACTTTTAGGCTAACAGAGCCTTTAAACCTGTCGGAAACAACCATCCTAAACAGCTTGGAACCTGCTCTAAGGATCTCGGTCTGGGTTGTCTTCCCCATTACATGCATAGTCACATATGCCCGTCAACAAAGGCCAATTGGGAAAACCACAAACACTTTATATTACTGCAAAATTATATTTACAATAGTTTTATCAGCTACTACACCATATTTACCATCTACTACTAGAAGGAGGCTATGACCCTCTGTCTTTATCAGTTGCTACTGGAAGGATGCTACTACTCCCTATTTACTAGCTACTACCGGGAGGAGGCTACAACCCCTTAGTTTTATCAACTTCTACTAAAAGGATGCTACTACACCCTATTTACCGGCTACTACTCCCAGGTATGTATCTTGTCGTAGCACCACCCTTCCACCCTATTATGTTTTTATCAAACTTCCAAATCTTCTTATGTCCACAATTTAACATGCACCTCACCACATCTTTTCAATCTTGGGAACACGTGTCTTTTCATTTGAACCGTCACACAACTTCATCATGATATTTCACAACATATGATGTCTTTTCAAACACATCCCTTAACTAATAATAACTTCTCTGTTTATATATATCAATCACGACCTTCCACAATTTCCTTTTTACAACAACCTTTCCGCAACAGAATTCCTTTCGCAATTTCCTTTTTGCAACGGCCTTTCCTCAACAAAAATCCTTTTGTAGTTTCCTTTCCACAATGACCTTTCCATGACAGAAATCTTTCCACAATTGCCTTTCTGCAACAACCTTTCCAAATTTTTCTTTTCACAAAGTGGTTTCCTCAATGCTCCTTTCTGCAACTACCTTTCTGCAGTTAACCTTCTGTAATTAACCTTCCCCAATGATCTTTCAACAGTCGCCCTTTGACAATCTCCCTTTCCTCAATCTGTGAGAACCCCTTCGTTTTGTAATTGCGGCTTACAGATTGCGAGTCTTCTTTTTACTTTTCTCAAAATTGCTTCCGCAATTAGTGTTTCGCAACACTTCTTTTGCAATTGCGGATTGTGGGTCTTCTTTTCGACTTTTCTTGAAACTGCTTCCGCAATTCATCTTCTACAAAAATTCTTCTGGAATTGTGGATTGCTGATTGCGCATCTGCTTTTCATAAATTCTAAAAAATGACTTCCGTGATAGTCTTCCTACAGTTTTAACATAGGGGATTCACCTTGTTGAGCAATATCTTATTGCGTTCATTCATATTGGGGGGTTTTTAATTGTTAAATATAAGGTCAATATATTGTAGGTATTGGGGGGCAACTAGTAGGGTATGGGGGTTTATAGGTATTGGGTGGTATAAAAAGGGTTTTTTAGTAAAAATAAGGAATATATTGTAAAATTAAGGTTTTTTTAATTGGAAACATATATTGGGAGGTGGGCTGAACAAAAGGATTTTTGTAAGTAATTATCAATATCTAGTGAAATTAGGGGTATTCTTTAATATCCCATGAGCGAAGGCGCTATGACATGGTTTCACTAAGTGAAGACCCCATGAGTTTTAACAAGCTTGCACCTTAGAATTCTTGAAACTATTCTAGACCATTGATATTTATCTCTCTTATGATCTGGGTCATCGAAATCTTCACTTCATAGAAACTTAGCATTATAGTGCTTCCGACTCCGCTTGGCCAACTGTGTTATTTTGGCTTCTACAAATCTATTTGGACTGTTTCATCAATGTTTCCTTATGAACTTATGTTTACAAAAATGTCAATTTAATCAACATTATTTTGTTATTCCTTTGTCATTACTGAACTCCTTTGACATCAATGAGAACTATATATTCAACAAACTCTAGATCGACGATTTGGGATTCCATATCTAGTATTTGGTATTGTTTGAGAGTTTGTTCTTTTTATGCCAATTAGAAGTTACGTTGGAAGTATGTGTGTGATAATGTAGTTAGTTCATTGGATGCATTTTCTCAATTATGACATGATGAGGTGCATATGCACCTCATATCCAAAATAGATCTACTGATTAAGGATGCCAAATTGTTTGATCCAAACTCTTATTCATATTTTATATCTATTTTAGTTGCTTTAAAGAAAAGGATATGATGCGCTCTCTATATATTCTTCCTTTTTTTCTTATATATATAATGTATTAAAAAAATAAAAAATAAACAAATCAAAATTCATAAATGGGTTGGATTGGTTTCCCCTTTGATGCTGCTTCCTTGACCTCTTACTTAGATGTTGGGTAACCTAGGACGACTAGCTTAGTTACAAAGACAATGATGTTACAAAAAGGAAAACAAATATTTAAATCTAGCACATGACAAGTAATTATTTTTCGTTTAAAACTTTTTAAATATTGTTATTTTTAAACTCTATTATGTATAGTTTATTTTTAAATTATATTGTATATGGTTTATTTCCAAATCGTAATAGATATTTTAAATACTAGTAATTTATTAACTTGAAAAACATAATTATGAAGATAATATTTAGTCTTTGAGAAAAACATAATCATTTGCTACCTCGTGAAAGCCCCAAAGCCTCTCAATTAAGAACTTGGGATTTCCCAATGATTGTAGAATTGTTGAAAGCATGTACATATAAGAGTTACAAATCTCAATTTCATTTAATATATATATATATATAATTGATTTAGGTTTTGTATTTAAAATATAATTCTTAAGTGTTCCAATTTTAAGATTATAAAGTTGTTGTAAAAAAATGTAACATAGAACTTAGATTTTACGTTAAATCCACAAATCAATCAATCAATAGGAAATAAGAGGGCTTTGCAACAAATCAAATTATTGTGGAAAATGGGTCTTCTGAACTTGATTCTTTTAGAGTGTAGGTGGAATAAGGTAAACGAGAGCATGTTCAAATTAGACAAAAACAAGAAATAAGTCACTAGAAAAAAATATATTAAGGAGAAAGAACCTCTTTAGAAAAATAAAAAATTATGAGGGAGAAACAACCTCTTTAGAAAAATAAAAAATATGGAAGGAAATAACTTGTTTCTTTTCCATTTAACAAGACATGGAATCTACAAGACCTTTAACATTATCCAATGCACACAACAAATCTGTACCATCTCCTCCTCATGCCAAACTCACCCTCCCAATATTCAACTACCTCCTATAAGACCAAAAGAGATATATCTACATTTTTGAATACCCATAGAAATATTGCTCGTGGATTGTGATTATAGAGAAGACATGTGAATACAATCCATGAATTCTATAAATATGTCTTTCTTTCTCTCATTTAAACATATTTATGCATTCATGGTGGGCTTCTATAAGCGTTCTTGTTGATAATTTATGATGCACAAGTTTTTTCCTAGTAAATATCATCATGGTCATGTACTAAGGCCTTCTACTTATAATGAAGGATCTAGTGGATCAATATGTATGGTGAGGGTAGTTCTTGTTAGAAAGACAACATTTTATTTGTCAAATCATATTACATGTAGCAAACGCAATTGTAGCTTAGATTGACATAATTGTCGTCAATCGTAGATCTAGTAAATTATATTCGCATTTGGCTTTAGCATTTGGTTTCCTATACTACATATGGATGTGGATATGTGAAATAAAGAAGAACAAAGATAAATTATGTCCACATGGTTTTCTATGAAAATTTGGAATCCAGCTAAATTCATTACTACAATATTCAATGTCTTCATTGCCTTCTTGTCATTATTATGCATTGAGAGTAGAATTTCATGGGCTCTCTTTTGCAATACATAATAAACTTATAATTTGTTTCATTAAACATCAACAAATTTAGCATGGTTAAATAAACAACTATTTTGAATGAGTCACTAAAGTCTAATTTTAACTTTCTACTAGATGCAAGGCTCGTGATTTGATTAAAGGTGATGATTTATTGACATCTATGTACACATTATAGGCAGTTCAATTCTTGTGTCCTATACTATTCCAAACTGCAAGGGGAAGTAAAGGCACCTGCGATGTTATAGTTTCATGTGGAGGCCATGAAAGGTATTTGAATATTTTTTTAGATTTGTTGAGGTTACTTCCAAGGAAATGACTCGTACAATTATACTAACATCTGACATTATAAAGAACATTATTTCAAGGAGGAGATGAAAGTTCATCCTAAGAAGTTTACACACGTATTTGTAGAGAAAACTTATCTTGCTATTACAAAGGATTCGAAAATATTTTGAAGAATTGGGAATATTTTTATGCATAATTAATGAACAAAACTTCGAGAAAGGGAACATTTTTTTTTGAAAAATAAAACCTTCATAAATATATATACATGGATTCCACACACCCATTGGCCAAATTGAGTCTATTTAGACGTATTCAATCAACTTCCCCTACATATTGCTAAGATCTACTTAGAGTTCTTTATCCGAAAGTGATAGCACACAACATTCAGGGGTCAAAACCCGACTTTCTCTGCAAATTTGCAGTCTCGAACAAGCACGATTTCCATAACTTCATTGGAAGAGTCGTTAATTGAGGGAAAAACAAACTATCACTCAAATCATTGTGGGGTAGCCCATATAGGTTGCATGAGTTCATGTGACAAATTAAAGCAAGGTCAACAATAACAATAAGAATTGTTTTCACCTTCACCTCACCGTTTGTGGAAGAACAAGATCATGAAAATAAAGTAGAGAACTATCTAAACCAATATTAGGAAAAGCTTCATACAAAACTTCAGTTTTGTTTCCCTCTTTCATAAAATCATAAAAATAATATTCCATAAAAAAAAATAACTAAAAAATAAAAATATATGAAATAGATATTTAAAAAAAATACCATTTTCATTATAAAAAATAGTCTTTAATAACCTTACCAAATATAAAATCAATATTTTAAAACAAATTTGGTCTTTAAAAAAACCTCTTAAACACCTCCATCGCCTCTTAAACAACTCCATCATGCAGTAGTGATTTCATCTAAGTGATGTTATTGGATGTATATATGCTTCCTTGGCCAGCTCTCAATATGAGATTGTAACCCCAAATCGTTGAACTATTACTTGACATGATATTATGCATGAAGCATGCTAACCATTTTAGGACATGATCTCTTTTTAGTTTCACAAATTCAACTAGTTTACTTTTAAATTATATAATAATATTTTAGTTAATATATACCTTTACTTAAAGCCGACATTAAAGTAATTTTCTTATCATTAATAATCTATTTTAAATTTTCAAATTCCACACATCGATATATATATATATGTATGTAAAAGCACTTCTCCTTACTACTCATAACTATCACAAACATAGATGCATTCCTTCTTTTTTTCAATAATCCGTCCTTTTTAAGAATCACTTTGGCCTCATATATAAAGTAAATTTTATCTCATCAACCGCCCCCTAATCGGAAGGGCGCTCTGTCTCAGTTCAATAGAACGTGCAACCAGTTCGATCAATCGACCAAACTTCGCTACCGTTCAGTGGAATGAACAAAAAACAGGCCAGCGAAATGTTTGACGATGATAACCAGAAACTTATTGCACAATATTTCACAGGGACGTCATCCAACAATGCCGAGGATGGCAGGCATGAAAATGGAAGTAAAAAGCGGCGGTTAACAGTAACAGTTGCACCTCTCTATCGGAATGTTTGCTTCGAGAGGAGCCCACGAGAAATCAAAAGTTGTATCAGAAATGGCATTGCAGACTCGATGAGGTCTGTCGTTTGGCAATTCATTTCAGGTGGCCGGGAGCTTCTGTTGGCAAACCCAGGAATTTACTCACTGCTCCTTTCCGACGAATTTTCCCAGACATCAGAATTATCAGAGAAGCAAATAGTTAAAGTTATCCATCGGACTTTGTCATCACACAAGGTATTTCAAACGAAAGACGGGCAGCGGTCTCTCCACAATGTGTTGAAGGCGTATTTGGTTCACGACACAGAGGTTGGGTATACGCAGGGAATGAATTGCATAGCGGGCATGCTTTTGCTTTACATGGATGAGGAGAAAGCCTTTTGGGTTATGGTGGCATTGCTCAAAGGCAAGCAACTTCGAGGTATGTATTTGGAAGGCCTGCCTCTACTTCACCAGTACTTCCTTCGCTTCGAAATGCTTGTGAAGAAGCGGCTAACCAAACTGGCTAAGCATTTTGAGCAACAGAATGTCATGCCAGCAATGTATGCAACCAGTTGGTTCATCACTGCTTTCTCCGCAGACTTGCCATTTCCATTAGCTGTTCGGATATGGGACGTTTTTCTTTACGAGGGGACTAAGATTATTTTCGGAATGGGCTTGGTGTTGCTAAAGTACTTCGAGCATGATCTCTTAAAATTGTCCTTGGAGGATCTCTTACCATTTCTGCGAGGGTTTCGAAAGCAGACTTTGGATGCGAATATATTGATGCCGTTTGCCTGTTCATTGATGCTTAAGACAAGGTTAGATGACAAGCTAAGCAGTGATCAACCATCAGATTACAGGAAAAATAACAGTGATGGATTGACCACTATTAAGCCAAATTTTAAACAGTTTGGCAATGACCCACCATCCATTTCAACAAATAGTGACTCCGATGGATGGATCGTCATTGATTCACATAACCAGAAGAAAAGAAGGTTAGAGATTCACTGATTCTTGATTTATAAAGCCGGTTGATTGTTGTCACGGTGTTATTATGGAGGATGTCTTCCATATAATATCTTTCAAACCAGGGTGCCTTAATATGAAATTTATGTATTTTATATATTTGATATTTAATTATTAATAATAGTAATTGAAAGGTTATATATATATTGAAGAGATTTATTTAAATAAAATAAGTGAGGAAATGTTTTCTAATTGATACAGTAAAAAGCAATAGAAACAAGTGGCTTCATTATTACAGAATGACACAGCCATTTGAACCATCTCTTGGAGAAAAATAGAGGCTCTATAGAAGCTACATATTGTTCACCTCTCAGAGTCGTCGTTGTCCATGAGGCACACACTAACCCTTGGGATTCACGAAGTAGCTAGTAGACCTACGTTCACCCCCACTCTAGACTTTACAGATATTTATAAGGATTTAACTTCTAAATAATTCATCAATTTAGGATTCTACAGGGAAATTAGCATATGTTAAGAATATTTAGATTTCTAAATGCATATGATTGAATTAAATTCATGAAATCTAATTCACTCAAAATAAGAAGAATAAAGATTTAGAAATATATCTATAAAAATTATGTAATTAAAGTGAAGGAGAATATATATCTATAAAGTAACATGATTGAAAAAATACATTTAGATTAAAGAAGTATTCATATTTCTAACTATTTCCTTAATTTTAATTATTGAACTTTCATGGATCTAATTGTAGTTTATGAATTAAACTTATGAGATGTAATTCATAGAAAAATAAGAATTTAGATTTCTAAATGTCTTTTAAAAATAGTTTTATTCAACCAACATGTAGGGATGACGATACGTTCTTTCCATGACCCTGATTTAAAATTAAAGCTTATGAGGGCCAGAAGCGGAAGACTCATTGTTATTTGACCCATCATCGAATGCACAAAGAGGAAACTCCAAGGAAATCGATTCATATGTTATTAGTCCCTGCCGTCGGCTAGCAGGGACTCTTGCGATCGCCTTGCCGTCGTTTTATTAATTTGGACACAGAAATTAATGCATTCATATAACTATTTCTCTAAGTTTTCAATCCATTATTTATTTCTATCTTTATTTTAATCAAAGGTTTCCAATCAAGTATTTACACCACCGCTATGTGAACCAATAACCAGCTTCAACTCTTACAACGCCTTTTTGTCCACCAATCAATAAGTTCGACCTCTTATTTGGCCTCAAATCTAGATGAGGGGAAACTCCAAAGACAAATTAGGCCAATCTCATATGGAAAAATAGATAAACATATTGAAAGGTGAAATAATGCTAAAGAAAACAGTAACATTACCTGCCTAACATTAAATGTTTAAGGTCCAATTTTTCAAAATCTTCCACTATGGATTCTAAGTATCTATGCATGCATTAAGTGCACGTGCCATTGCCACGGTTTCTGCATTGCATTTTATGGTCTTGGCACTGTCTTGCCTTGACACCATAGTCTATACCACCACCTCTGTTAGCATTTGGCATTTTCTATACCACCGCCTCAGAGAGTATTCAAACATAAAATTCAAAATGCTCACTAATCCAAAAAAATGCATTACCTGTTCTCTGGTCACGTTGGTCTTCCAACTAATGCTCCTGGTAATCCTTTTGCTGCTACTGGTCTTTTGCTTCTGGTAACACTACTCCAACTGATCTTGAACCGGTTATGCTAGTTGAAATGCTGATGGAACTGCTGCTGCTACTGGTACTACTCTTTTAACTGCTCTGGGAACTGGTTACGCTGCTTCAACTGCTGGTGGCATTCTGTTGGTAGTGGTGCAGTTGAAAATGCTCTTGGTACTGCTACGGTAAGTGTTGATTCAACTATTTGTTCTCTATTTCTTCTCAAATATTTTGTCAGTGGATTCATGATAACAAACATATATAATTGTACTGGTCTCCGCTAAATGTGTGCATGCTTGTATGTACAATTTGTCAAATGCGCCTCTAGCTGAACTCAAACTGCCATTAAAAACATAGTAAGTCATTATCGTTTGTATTTTATTGCAAATTAAGAGGATTTCTAGCGAATAGCATGTCAATGAACAAATCCATCCACATATATATTATGACCTTGCAACATGAAAAAGCATGCATTGAAATCAGAATGAACAAGGATTCAAAATTGGATATGTAAATTGAGACATCACATCGCAACAACAAAGAAATGACTGAAATTCAGATGAGCAAGAAGATGAATTTGAATGTTAAAACACAATTTCTGAAGATGGTGTGACAAAACGTAAAACAACTTGGTTTTTATAGATCACCATAAACACGACTATGGCAGAATAGATATCTGAAGAGCCAAATTGAAATGTGCTAAATAGATCTACTTCTAACTACTTACATAAGGACATTACATATTCAATTTATGAGTGAACTACATCTAACATTCTATATCAACATAAACACGGGGCATCTACAACGGTGATTGCTCGAAACTCCCTGAGGACATCGACCACGCCGTGCTCATCGTTGGCTATTCCTATGAAGAGGAAGAAGACTACTGGATCGTGAAGAACTCCTGCGGCTCACACCAGGGAATGAAGGGATACATATGCACGAAGGAGAAACACAGCCCTTGAATACGGTGTTTGCACCATCAACGAAATGGCTGTGTATCGCCCCAAGAGGGAATCTGGTGCCGTCACGCGGCAGTCGACTACAGCAGAATAGATATCTGAAGAGATAAATTGAAATGTGCTAATGATAGATCTGGGCATCTTAGCCTCAATCATGATAAGAGGAAGCGTGTTCAAAGAAATTAAGAAATAGCAAGGTCAAAGACTTGGCAGGCAATTAAAACCAGAGAAAATTACCAATAAAAATTAGAAACTAGAACAGCCAATGGAAACCCACCAGTGAAAATTGATGGAGAATTTTTATGAATATTTCTAAGAATGTGCTCCACTTACAGTTAATAAATATATCCCTCCTTTGCTGTGAAACTTGAAGAAATACATAACACTCGCAGCATAGTAAATCCTTAAAATTTCTAGAAATACACTGCAAATATTCCACAAAATGCTCAAACAGATCCATCGACCAACTATCACAGTATTAATGAGATTTGAAGGTGGAAAATAAAGCTTCCCTAGCATATCTACTTCACAAGGGTGACAATCATAAAACATAACACAAAATTTATCATTTTGACAGAAGCTCAGTTTCTTCAGTAGCTTTTGTAAAATAAAATACCTCGAAATAACTTTGCTAATTCAAATAATATCAAAAAAAGAAAACAGTGAATTCACTATTTTCATCAGAAACCAAAAATAGAACCCACAATTCGTCGTCAAAATAGAACCCACAATTCGTTGTTTCCGTCAAAAACCGCAACAGAGAATAATCCTTTTCAAGCTCAAAAAAAATGAAACTCTGCGTAATTTGGTAATTGCTCAAATAAATCCTTCAATCCAGGCCCTAGCAATACTTTGTTTGTTTTACAGGAGTTTTGAAGCTGATATGGAAAATCAGAGCACTTGTCTCATTCTTTACCCTCCTTACCTTCTGCTCCTCAACTTAGAGCCATTCTGTGTGTATTAAGCTGCCAAAGATTCTGAACCTGGAAGCATTTGAATCCATTGCTGTATATGCTTTTGCCTTTGTACTACATAGTATAAGCATTTTCTTATTTTTCACTATTGCTTCCTATTGGCAGTACATGATTGTATCTTTTGGGCTTTCTTGGAAACACCCAAACTTTGTCTCTGCAATTATTTCAGATCTTGCTGAATTGGCTACATGAAGCCTGCATCTCCAATCCAAATCAATAAAGTTGTAATGGAATCAGAAACATCAACAGTAGAAACTTTTTCATATTTTGGAACAGATACAGTGATTATCATCTCAGACTCTGAAACTTGGGCGTCCTCCATTATTAAAAGCCTATTAAATCTTGCAACCAGGAAAAAATGGTAGGCACACAACCCATGGAAGTTGGAAGAGAATGCCTAAACTTGCACAGTGCACTCCTTCCTCCTATGAGGAAGGAGGAACAGTAAAATCATCGTGCAAGATCCAAAGCAAAGCAAGCGACACTTTAAGCTACAAACATACTTCAGCGAGCTTTCCTCGACCCTTTGTCTACATACTGTTTAGTGTCAATGGAGTATGCATGTGTTGGCAGAAGCTGCCTCCAGACACTATAGCTGTCCATTATGCAATAAGTTTAATCACCGAGTGGCATTGCCTTCCCACAAATGTGGAACGTGGCGCACAACCTTTTCTCATAGTGGCCACTTGTAAACTAAACATATAACGTTTTGATGCTAGAGTTTATGATCTATTTAAAAAAACATAAATAAATCTACGATTTCATTTTCTAGGGGCCTATAAGTTGTCTTAGATATGCTATCGAGTGGGTTGTCAGGCAACCGAGGAGAAGTGGGCCATGTTCACAAAACCATAAAACATTTGTCACTCCAGAATTTATTAAGGCTTCATATGTTTTACAGCATATCATCACATGCTCTTCTGTTTATGCCTATCTGCAACCATCCTAAGAAAATCCGTTCATTACATGCCATCTCTCTAATTTCCTGTTTTAGTTTTTAATCTGATATAAATTTATTTGAGTCAGGGCCTCTCCTGGTAGAAATTACTTTGTGATCAATCTGTGATTCACGATGGTTTCTCAGCAACTCTGAATCCACCACTCTAAAGCAAAACACTCCATTTGCATTAATGGCATGGGCAGATGCATCTAACACTGGCTGCAAACTAACTTTTCCCCCTTTCTCTACAATACCAATAAAGTGTGCAGTGCCTACAATATACCAAATAAGCTCAACCTTGTTCAAATGGTAAGTCAAATTCAGCAATTTATATTGCTATCTTATTCTTTGAATGTATTTTTATTCATAATCCATCAACCTACGAGAATTCTCAAAGTTTGAGATCCATTTTGTGGAAAACTTTGTTTACATCCTTCCGGGATCTTAAATCAATTGTCACTAGAAAATTGGTGGCTAACTTTCTCATGTTCATTACACTGTATTTTGACACTATATTATTTGCTCTCTTTATACCCCAACCTGCATAATTTTGATAAGCCTAAACCATAAGCTTCAACAATCTAGGGTTCTAAATATACTACTTTTATAAGTCCATGTCTCAAGCTATAGTTACAATTGTTTATATCTTGCTCTCAGAGACAAAAATTGTCAAATAACAGAGACAGAAAAAAATATTGTATGTTATGAGTGTACCTTCTGCTCTTTGAATACTACAATTGAATTTGAAGTTAAATGCTGCTTGTACTGTAGTAAAACTGGTTTGGAAATCAAATGCATTTTTATTAGTTCGTCACTCATTGGTCTCTTACTTTAATTTGCATTTCAATCACTCGAGGGCTGTTTTCATTCAATATTAAATCAGTAATCTTTTCAATGTCACTTTCCATGCCCACAGGTGGCGACTCTTTTTGAAGAAGATGAGCACTTGCATTCAACCTTTCCACTGTATTGGATTCAAGAAGATCATTCAGATCAACTACTGAGCGAACATGTTTGATATATTTGGCACTGAGATGTATCTTTGTAATTCTTTCATTTACCTTCTTTATCCTACGGCTCATCTTATCGCGAAAGATGAGGTTGTAGGGAAAGTTGCGAGCTGGTGATCCGCATTCTTCCACAATGTCAACAGCATCATCCAAAACATCCTCAAGTTGGTCGAGCCAATTGCAAATTGAAGTGGAGTTCCTCTTAACTCCGGCGACCTCCAAGACGGATTTAATGGATTCAAGCTCGTTACAAATGGACTCAAAATCTTCTCAGAAATGACTAACCAGTGATGCCTCTTGTAACAAATATTTAGCGAGCAATGAACTCAAGTGTTCCATAAGCGACACTGCCATGTTTCTTTCTTTTGCTGCTTCTCACCTTCTGAGCTCTTCTTACGTCTACGTCTCGGGGCTACAGAAGTCTGCGCTCATGGCCGAAGGTAATATAATCTTTGTGTATGGAATAATCTTACCTTTGGGGCTAGGTTATATAATCTTTGTATTTCCAAAGGAACGAATAATTTTAACTTTTGGCATACATTACTTACTACGTCTTTACAGGTGTACATTACTAAGTGTTTATTTTAAAAGAAGGAATAATTTGGAATAAGGTTGTGTGTCAAACGACATAGCATAATTGACGCCTCTCCAAAATCAAATTCCCATTGACAGAGTGCTCAAGTTAGTCTGTTTATTGGTGTTTACGAGGCCCATCTTTTCTTGAAAGAACTGTTCCTTGAGGATGGAAGCCTTGATATATCTAATAATGCAGGCTTTTGTAGTTCTTCAAGCTATTTAATTATTTCAGACACATGTAGTGCTGGCATAGTTTGGTAAGCACAAGATAAGTGGCATAGGTAAGCACAAGAAGTTAGTGTGTTTTTGATGTATTCAAAATCTACTTTATAAACAGTACTAACTGCATTGTCCCAAAACACACAAGAAGGACGGCCTACTATTTTCAGTTACTGGTGCTCCTCATGAATCAGCATAAAGCAAACAAAGCAACAAAGCAACAAATTCAGCTCTCATTGCAAAGCAACAAATCCATAAGGCAGGGACTTGTTGCTTTGCAACCACCCTTGTTCATTTTATGATGCACAAAGAGGAAAATCCAAGGAAATCGATTCATATGTTATTCATTTTATTTTAATGGGTAAAGAGGTAATTCCAAAGCAATGGAATCCATCCAAATTTACATAGAATTTATTTGCATCATATACTCGGTGTTGTTCAAATTTATTAAAAACTAAAAACAAACTAAGAACTATTTCCTTTCAATTTTGGTGCTGCTTAAAATCTATTATTGCGTTGAGAGGCGCTTTACAGTCCAGTATGGGGGAGATCTTGTAACGTTAACGTAACGTTACATAGCGTTACATAGATGTCGACTATAAAAAACAAAACTTTTAATTATATTCCAAGATAAATCTCGGCCACAAAAACAACCTAATTTGGGAGAGATGTTGTAATGTTCCTACCTAACAAAATAATAATAAAAATAAATAAAAAATTTAATTATTGGCCATAAAAAATGTCGTTTCTACTTAACAAAATAATAAAAAATAAAAAAATTGAATTATCCGCAAAAAAAATGTTGGTCGTGCACACGGTTTTAAAACCATGTGCAAGGCCTCCTTAAAATACCCATGGTTTTATTTTACATGGTTTAGGAGAGCCTTACAAATGGTTTTAAAGCCATGTGCAAGGGCTCCTAAACAACCCATGGTTTTATTGTACATGGTTTAGGAGGTAGTTGCAAATGGTTTTAATACCATGTGCAAGGCCTCCTAAACAACCCATGATTTTAGGAGGGCCTTGCACATGGTTTTAAAACTATGTATGGGGGAGATGTTATAATGTTCTTTCCTAACAAAATAAAAAATAATAAAAAATATTTAATGCAGCCATAAATAGTATTAAATATTAATAATAAAAATATTATTTGTGGACCTTAAATAAAAAGATGTGCCTGTTGGTATGAATCACATTAAAGCTGATAGTTGAGTGCAATACTTAAGAAGAGGTCTACACCTCCAAAGATTTGATCCTTCTCGGCGCTTGATAGAGCCTAGGAATTGGATTTATGCTGGTTATTTAATATTAACAAATTTACGGAAAACACAATACGAAAAAATTCATTCAATATAATCTAGTCTGCAGAATTTATGGAGTTAAATCCATTTGTTCCTTTCTTTCTTCTATAGGTTAGTTACAACTTGTATTATTATTTAAATCAAACATTAAATATGTATATGAATTAAAATGTAGTTGTAATTGTAACATGAGGTTGTTGGTCTTATTGGTTGCATGTTCCATAGCCATTCCATTGTGATCCCTCTGAAATTGATTCTATCTATACTCTCATCGCAATTGATTCTAATATACACTCTCATCATGACGGCTTATTTTTCAATGGAAAACATGCATGTTAAACTTGTTCCTTCCTGAAATTAAATTCAACATCAGAATTTAGAATATACAAATATAATTTTTTTTTAAGAAAACAATATCAAATTATATAGTTGCTGCAAACAAACAAAATTTATCACTAATCCAATAAACTAAAATGCAATACCCACTTTTTATCATCAGATTCCATGGACACAGTATTTTTCCCAAAAGATTCTCATACACATAACAAACACAACGAAAAAGAATAGGTAAAGAACAGAGCATATCCTTCTCCTCTTGAACAAACTCCGAAGTGTTTTTATGGGATTCGATTGCATCCACAATCTAGCCATTGAAAAAGCAAATTTATTGTTATAATCCATATTCTAATCTTTTTTATTTTATTATTATATACATTTTTAAATATTATATTTAACTTCTATAAGTTCATTTCTTCCCTATCATAATACATAATTTTAAATTTCTTAAAACCAATGTTTAAAAAATAAAATTATAAAATAGTTAAATTTTTTTTTTCAAGAGGGAAGAGACGATCATTTATGTTTTTATTATGTTCCCCATGGGGGACAATATAGTTTTCCTGAATCCCCTATTAATGTGGGTATATTGCCTACCTTTACGTTACAAATAAAAAATATCTATAGTTGAGTTAAGGAAAAAATCTGTATTTATAAAATGCAGTAATGGAAAATATATGTGTAATTTTGTTATTGGTTTGTAGTTATTCCTTATTTTTTAGTGCCCGAGAGATGGATTCCCATAAATTTATCCTCTAATGGAAAATTGTTGGTTGCAATGTGGGCTTGTGCAGTGTGCAGGTTATATTATCCTTTCCAACCTCCTAATCATAACCTTTCCAACCCTAGATACATATGCCTCTATGATTAGGCTCTACCATTTCCCACTACTTAGTTGGTGTGTTTCCATTACCTTTGTTCGACACATTGCGTATTATGTGAATATACGATGAATATTTATGCACTGGAAAACCGTGACAATGCTTAGGAGGATATGTGGGAACAACTAATTCCATGCTCGTCTGCGTTGATTATAAAAATAAACCAGCCAGAGAGATTCTACTGCTTATCTAAAACAACCACGTGAAGAGTCTATTGGTTGACTTTGCTTTTCCTTTTCCGCGATATTTTGAAACAAAAGTACCCAAGGGAATGGAACACTCGCTGAATATAATAAATATTGAGATGCCGAGTAATAATAGGAATCTCGCGATAGAAATATTTGAAAAGGTCAACACTTTTATATAAGAGAAGCTAGAGTGCAATGTGCCATGGAAAAAAATAGAAGTTCCAATGGTACCAGTAATAGAGAAATGTGTAAGTCAAATTATTGTTGAATCCAATGATTTTTCCCAACAAAGTGACACCATTCAACAACACATCTCGACCGTAGATTTCATATTTATGAGACAAACAAACATAGATTATTGGGAACTTGAGACTTTTTCGGAGTGTGTGAACATACAAGAATTAAAGGAAATAGGAATGGTTGACTCCGAATTATCATATCATGTTGATGCAGGAGCATCCAGCTCGAAGTTCATTTACTGATGAATCAGCTTAGCCTCGAGCTCAAAGTTCATTGACTAATAACTCAGCTTGCCTTGTAATTAGGTTTTATATGGATATGGTTCGATGACAAGTACATAGAATTAGTTTTGAATTTGTAAGAAGTGGCAATTTTTCCTTTGTTCTCCTTGATCCCTGCGTGGATTAATCAAGGATTGATCTTTGTCGACATGGTTTACGTTTTTTAGGTCCTTAGATCCAACTTAGTTGGATCTGACAATTTTTTTTGAATGTTATAAAATGATTTGGATGTCATAGAAATAGGAGGGGGAAGACTGCAGTATAGTAGAGAGAGAGATGAGTTAACAAAGAGTGTGCACATAAGGAGTGAAGAAGTAAATTCTCTGTGTTTGATTTTCGAATCTGATTGAATAAAGAACAGAGGATTGCATTTCATGTGTTTTGATGAATTCCATGTTGATATATATAAATCTATAGAGTTATGAATTCATCCCACATTCGCTCCATATAAATTATGTGTATAAATTCTTAGTTTCTAAGTCACAGAGAAATTGATCCTCTCAGTGATCAATTTGACGATCTATAAAGAAAGATCTCAGAGGAGATCGAATGACGAAGAAATATCGCGACGAAAATTGACGGTGACAATCTCTTCTACATCTGGAATCATATCAATGGATGCAAATCAACCCGCAAGAATCAATAGTGCGGAAATTTTGAGTTTACGGAATTGGGGAAATATGGAAATTGTAATCCCCCGTCCCGCATCCCGCACGTGGAATAGACCATTGTGGATATAATTAGTTGCGGAAATAGAGATTGTGAAGCCGCATCCCGCATCCCTCATCCTACAAATTGTGGAAAGGAGCGTTGAGAAAGGAGATTTGCGGGGGAGTGATTCCATGAAGATGGGTAACACTTTTTGGCCAAATTTGGCGATGAAAACCTGATTTTTTACTCATGTGCTAGATAGAAGCCCTCAAAACGCATATATTCCATGTGAATTTTGACTTGCAGTAAAAAAACAAATTGTAGAATATTATGTTGGCTTCATAGTGATATTTTTTTAAAAATATTCCGATGTCATTTAATGTGTGAATTTTTTCATTTAATGAACTGTGTGACCTTAAAAATTTGAAGAAGCTAATAAGTGGCTCGTGTCCACGTAGAGTAATTTAATCTTGCATTAATAATTTAAAAAAATTAAATATATGAGCATGATGTACATAAAATGCAGTGTGATGTGCATATTTTTTTGTTAATTTTTTTCGCATTATACAATTATTTATTATTTTTCGAAAGTGACCACATTCGATTTCAGCATCGTTTTAAACACATATTTGTCCACGTAAAGGAATTTTTTCTATTTTTTCAAAAATTGAAAAACCAAAGATACCCTTTTTTTTTCAAAAATTGAAAAACCAAAGATACCCTTTTGAAGAGGACACGTCGATATGTGCTGTGTGCATTTTAAAAAAATTTTTGGCTGTGTATTTTTAACTCTGCGGATTTTTCTTTGAGCTGCTTCGAAGTTGCAGTGTGGTTTTCTAAGTATAAGTTTTAGAAGTAATTAAAAAATAAATATCATATGAATGCCAAAATGCGTGTATGATACCTCAATGGATAGAAGATTCGTTGGTGAATTTATCGGTATCAACTCCGCTCAGTTATGTGCTAGGAATGGCAGGGTTTACACCTATGCAAGGCAGAGGAAATTTTCCATTTGCTTGAATGTGGGCTAAGTCTGTTTTTTTAAGCCCTCGACCGAGGTATTTAAATACCTCGACCGAGGTATTAACAGGACCTCGACCGAGGGTTTGTAAATCCCTCGACTGAGGGTTTAACAAACCCTCGGTCGAGGTTCTGTTAATACGTCGACCGAGATATTAGCTCGGTCGAGGTCCTAGTCATGTAATATTCTATTTAAAGACAAACGTGTAGGTGGTCATTACAATTTTTGAGAGTTGATGTCTGAAATGAAAAGAAGGGTCATTTATGTTTATTTTTAGAAATGGGTCTTGGAGTCTTAGGAGTCATAGATATGATTGATCAAATCTATGACTCCTATGACTCCTCGACCCATATCTACAGATCTACACATAAAATTTAGAGGAAGCAAAAGTAGTAATGTTTTTACATGTTTCTTCTTCAAGGTATGGGTGAATCCGCGGACCTAGGTAACTCCAGTCTTCGAGTCGTCGCGTTAGTGGCTTTCTATGCATGCCGTAGTTGTTTCACAGGCTCCATGTCAATGTCAATGTCAATGATAGTGATTATTGTTACTTGTCATTGATATTGACATTGACATGGAGCCAGCGAAACAACTACGACATGCATAGAAAGCCACTAACGCGACAGCTCGGAGATTAGAGTTACATAAAGCTCAATTATAATGAATATATTTTGCAGTCTTTGGTAATTTAGTGATGTGTCCCTACTTGTAACCAAATCCATATATTTTTAGGAATA
>LPNX010737736.1:212137-248270 GCA_001517045.1 Pseudotsuga menziesii
TTGCCAAAAAGTGCTACCCAGGTCCGTGGATTCACCCGGGGAACATAATTTATAGAAAGATGTTTCCAAAAGGAATATTTCTGCAGGAGCATGTAGCTCGAAGTTCATTGATTGATGAATCAACTTAGCCTCCAACTTGAAGTTCATTGACTGATGACTCAGCTTTCCTTTTAATCAAGTTCTAGATGGATAAGGTTCGATGACAAGTAGATAGAATTAGTTTTGAATTTGTAATAAGTTTCATTTTTTCCTTTGTTCTCCTTGATCGCTGCATGGATTAGTCAAGGATTGATCTTTGTCGATAGGGTTTACTTTTGTTAGGTCCTCAGATCCAACTTAGTCGGATCTGACAAGATTTTTTGAATGTTATAAAATTATTTGAATGTAATAGAAATAGGAGGGGGAAGAGTGTAGCAAAGTAGAGCGAGAGATGAGTTAAGAAAGAGTGTGCACAGAAGGAGTGAAGAAGTAAATTCTCTATGTTTGATTTTTCGATATGATTGAATAAAGAATAGAGGATTAAATTTCTTATGTTTTGATGAATTCCATATTGATATATGTAAATCTTTGGAATTATGAATTCATACTACATTTGCTCCATATAAATTCTGTGTATAAATTATTAGTTTCTAAGTCGCGGAGAAATTGATCCAAGTCAGTGATCAATTCGATGATCCACAAAGAAATATCTCAGAGGAGATTGAATAGTGGAGAAAGATCACGAGGGAAATCGATGGTCATAATCTGTTCCACATCCAAAAACAAATCAACAACTAAGAATCAACCCACAAGAATCAACAGTGCAGAATTCTAGAGTTTTTGGAATCGAAGAAGTATGGAAATTGCGATCCCTCATCCCACATGCGGAATAGACCGTTGCGGATATAATTAGTTGTGGAAATAAAGATTGTGAAGCTACATCTTACATCCCGCATCCCATAAGTTGTGGAAAGGAGAGTTGTGGAAGTATATCTGTGGGGAACAAAATGTAAAGAAAGATGTTTCCACATCACGCATTCCACAGAGTTTGCGGAATGAATATTTATGTTAGGAAATTCAACCTGTTAACAAAAGTCTTGGACAGATTTGGTCATTCAGGCCATCAGTTTTGGTATCAAAGAAGAACAAATATTCTGTGTAGTGATTCAATGGATCAGTTGATTTTGTGAAGAAAGATGTCGCCGAAAAGGGAACGCGGACATGGAGTTCCTGTAGGACATGGTTGAGGAAGACAACCTACAGAAACAGAAATGGAAAGAAACATGAGAAGGATGGAAGAAATTTTAGAAGCTATGGAAATAAAGAACCACTCAGACAATTCAAATGATAGTGATGGAGAAGTCGAATTTGAATCCTCTGACGAAGATCCTGAAGAAGTTAAAATATTGAAGATGTTCATGAAAAGCAGTGGAAGACCAAGAATAGAAGTACCTATGTATTCAGTTAACTTAAATTTTGCATAAATTATGGATTGTATTAATTTTATAAGTAAATACTTTGATTTTGAAGAGATAGAAGACAAGAATAAAGTAAAATATGCAGTTACCAAATTGAAGGGGCATGCATCTATCTGGTGGGATGAGCTCCAGATCCATCGAGAAAGAAGAAGTAAGAAAAAAATTAACTCTTGGGATAAGATGTTTTATAATATTAAAAGTCAATTTATGCGTAAGGACTATCATTTAAATCTTCGTAGTCAATTACAGAGCCTTAGACAGAAGGCAATGATAGTAAATGAATATATAGAAGAAATTTTTAGACTAAACATTAGATCTCGACACACAAAGGGAGGTCTAGAAAGAGTAGCTAGGTATATCATGGGGTTAAGATATGATATAATGGATGAACTCAGTCTATTAAATTTGAAAACTATACAAGATGCATATCAATTAGCTTTAAAGGTAGAAGAGAAATTGCTAAGAAATAAAATTCAGATGAATAGAGGAAAGAACATGGTAAGAGGTAGAGGTGTTCCAAACAGAGGAGGTAGAGCTTCTAAAGATGAAGCTAAAAGTTCTATAAGTAGAATTCAATCATTCCAGACATGAGGTTTCAGAGGAGGTAGAGGAAGAGGTATAAATAGAGAAGTAAGATGTTATACTTGTGGAGAGCTTGGGCATATGGCTTGGGATTGTCCAAGAAATAAATCTACATGTCAGAGAAATGTGAATGTTGCAGAGGCTCACGAATAACCAATAGAAGAAACGAAGGTGAATAACCCTCTAGAGGGTGGAGAGACTCTTATGCTGAAGAGAGTCTTGATGAAGACAAATAAATAGGTACATGAACCAGTTCAAAGGAAAAGTATGTTCATAACAAGGTCTAATTCACAAGGTAAGTGTTGTAAAATGGTTCTTGATAGTGGTAGTACTGATAATTTGGTTTCCACAGAGATGGTAGAGAATATGAGATTAAAGAGGATGAAGCATCCGACTCCTTAAAAAGTGTCCTAGTTACAGAAAGGACATCAGATCTTGATGAATGAGGAGTGTAATGTGGAGTTCCAGATTGGTTCTTACAATGATGAAATATTTTGTGACATAATGCCTGTGGATGTGTGTCATATTCTCTTCGGGATTCCATGGTAGTATGACAAGAAAATGAATCATGATGGGAGGAATAATACTTATTCTATGCAGAAAGATGGGAAGAGACATAGCTTGTCACCATGGAAGATGAAGAGTTCAAGAAAGTTCAAGATCAAGCATTCTGCTGATGTCTAAAAAAGAAGTGTTACAGGAAGTTCAAAAAGAAACGGATCTACATTTTTCTCTTATTGGTAACCCAAAGGTAATTTTACTTCTAGAAATTTGGATGATTAGTCAGATGAAGTTTAAACTTTGCTTGATGAATATGCTGAAATTATTGTAGATGAATTTCCAAATTAATTTCCTCCCATAAGAAGTATTAGTCTTCACATTGACTTAATACCTGGTGCAAGTTTACCTAACAAAGCAGCTTACATATTAACCCCTCTAGAAAATGAGGAAATCAAATAGAAAGTACAGGAGATGTTGGGGAAGGGATTGGTGAAAGAGAGATTGAGTCCTTGTGTGTACCTACTTTGCTGAGCCCTAAGAAAGATGGTGGATGGATAATGTGTATTGACTCTAGGGAAATCAACAAGATCACTATCAGTCATAACAGAGAAGAGAATTTAAGGCACCTTAAGTTGGTGTTGAGAACTTTGCAGAAGGAGAAGTTGCTGATAAATTTTAAGAAGTGTAGCTTCCTGATAAAAAGAATTGGTCTACTTGGGGTTCATGGTTTTGGAAGAAGGACTGAAAAATGGATTCTGATAAAGTGTAAGAAATTTTAAATTGGCCAGTTCCAAATAATTCTTATGAGGTAATAATTTTTCATGGACTTGGTAGTTTCTATAGGAAGTTCATTAAGAATTTCAGTTAGATTTGTGTACCTTTAATAGATACTTTCAGGGGAAGTAAACAACCTTTCAAATGGACCGAAACAACTGATAGAAATT
Organism: Pseudotsuga menziesii; assembly: GCA_001517045.1. Taxonomy (NCBI): domain Eukaryota; kingdom Viridiplantae; phylum Streptophyta; class Pinopsida; order Pinales; family Pinaceae; genus Pseudotsuga; species Pseudotsuga menziesii. The sequence goes on from LPNX010737736.1 coordinate 215,622, forward strand.
TTAAATTATTGAAGAATAAAATAACTAAGAATCCTATTTTGGCCATTAGAGGAAATTTCAACTCAAAATGGGCCTCCTAAAACAAATTAATAAAATAATAGTTAAAATAATAAAATAATATTTATTAATTTTGGAGGAAAAAAAAAAAAAATTCGTTTGTATTTTCGACATATCTCCCCGTGTGTTTACTCAAATTTCGATCAGGAGAGCTTGTTGGATGAGGAATTAAATTCTGTATCCAACGAGTACCCACTCAACATACTTTTGACGGACCCTGCTAGCCCAAAAACAAGAAATACCTGAAAAAATGTGATGATGACATCATCATCACGTTTTTTTTCAGATATTTCTTGTTTTTGGGGTACCAAGGTCCATCAAAAGTATGCTGAGTAGGTACGTGTTGCATTTGAAATTCAATTCCACATCCAATGAGCTCTCCCGATCGAAATTTGAGTAAAAAAATGGGGAGATATGTCGAAAATACAAACAAAAAAAGTAGTTTTTTTAATGATACCTATCCCCAAATTTATATTAAAAAAGTGTTTAAGACCTATACGGTATTTCNTCTAACACATGATGACATGGAATTTGAGTTCAAGTTAAAAGGTCCATTTTGAGTTGAAATTTCCTCTAATGTTTGCCCAATTTTGATAAAGTGTTTCAAGTGGAGACAGATGCCAGTGGAACAGCAGTGGGAGTAGTTTTAAGTCAAGAGCAAAGGCCAGTGGCATATTTCAGTGAAAATTTGAATGAAGCTAAGAAAAAGTACACTTCGTATGATAAAGAATTTTATGTTGTTGTGAAGGATCTTAAAAAGTGGAGACATTATTTAATGCCTAGGGAGGTTGTTTTGTATTCTAACAATCATGCTTTGCAGCTCATCAATAAACAACCTAAATTAAATCAGGGGCATGTTAAATGGGTAGAGTTTTTGCAAAACTTTACCTTCATTATCAAACGTACAAGTGGTAATTATAATAAAGTTGATGATGCTTTGAGTAGGATAAGTTTGGTAATGTAGGAAGTTAAGGTCAGTACTTTGGGATTTGAAAATTTGATTGCTATGTATAAAGAGGATGTAGATTTCAAGGATATTTATGCTACCTGTGAAAATCCAGTTACCCATAACAGAACCTAGTGGTTAGATTATATGTTGCAGGAAGGATTGTTGTTCAAAGACAATAAAGTGTGTATTCCAAGATGTTTAATGAGGGAGATTTTAATTCACGAAAAACATAGTGGGGGTCTCTCAGGAAATTTTGGGCAAGACAAGACTTTTGCTTTGGTGAGTAATTTTTATTTTTGGCCAAAGATGCAGCATGATGTGAAGAAATTTGTTGAAGGATGTAGAATCGGTCAACATGCAAAAGGGAGAAGTCAGAACACAGGATTGTATACACCATTACATATTCCAGCTAGGCCTTGGGATTCAATAGGCATGGATTTTTTCTAGATTTACCTAGAACTCAGAGAGGTCATGATTCAATTTATGTTGTATTAGATAGATTTGATAAAATGGATCATTTCATTGCATGAAAAAAGACTAATGATGCAACAAACATTTCTAATCTATTATTTTCAGAAATAGTAAAGTTGCATGGTTTACCTTTGAGTATTGTGTCTGACAGAGATACAAAACTTGTTGGTCTTTTTTGGAGAACTCTATGGAAGAAATTGGGGACTAATATTAGTTTTAGTACTGCTTATCACCCTCAGGCTAATGGACACACTGAAGTGGTAAATAGAATCTTGGGAAATATACTAAGAACTTTGGTGTATGAACATCCAAGATAGTGTGACTTGGCTTTAGCTTAGACTGAGTTTGCATACAATGATTCACCCAATAGAAGTACTGGTATGAGTCCTTTTCAAATTGTCCGTGGGATGCATCCAAGAGGTGTATATGAACTTAGAGATTTGGGAAAATGGGAAAAGAGAAGTGCAGAGTATGAAGACTTTGCAATTAGTATGCATGAGCTACAAGAAACCATCAAGAAAATATTACAGGAAAGTGCAGAGAAGTATAAACAGAGAGCAGACCTAAACAGGAGAGAAGTGAATTTTTAGATTGGAGATTTAGTAATGAACTATCTTAAAAAGGAAAGGTTCCATAAATGAAATTATAATAAGTTGAATCTTAAAAATATTGGACCTTGTAAGGTTTTAAGGAATTTTTATGCAAATGCTTATGAAATTGAATTTCCTTCTGACCTTCAAATTTTAGATTTATGTCCTTTTAGAGATGTAGGTATCCACCCAAATGGTGTAACTTCTGATAGAGATGATCCGTCTATAGATTTGAAAGGACAAATTCCACAAAATTAACAACCTTAGATTGAATCCATCATTGACAAAAGAATCTTAAGGAAGATCAAGAACAAAACCTTCTTTCAATACCTGGTCAAATGGAGAAATCAGACCACTGAAGATGCAACCTGGATGAAAGAGCAAGAAATTTCCAAGTACAATATACGACCTGAAGAATTAATGAAAATTTATTTTCTTCCCCATGAGTATGATGCAGGAGCATCCAACTTGAAGTTTATTGACAGATGAATAATCTTAGCATCCAACTCGAAGTTCATTGAATGATGACTTATCTTGCCTTGTAATCAAGTAGATGGATAGGGTTCGATGAAAAGTAGATATAATTAGTTTTGAATTTGTAATAAGTGGAAATTTTCCTTTGTTCTCCTTGATCCCTACGTGGATTACTCAAGGATTGATATTTGATGATAGGGTTTAATTTTTTTAGGTCCTAATGTCCAACTTAGTCGGATCTTACAATTTTTTTCTGAATGTTATAAAATAATTTGAATGTAATAGAAATAGGAGGGGGCACATTGCAGTGGAGTAGAGCAAGAGATGAGTTAACAAAGAGTGTGCATAGGAGTAAAGAAGTAAATTCTATACGCTTGAGATTTCAATCTGATTGAATAAAGAATAGAGGATTACATTTTGTGTGTTTTGAAGAATTCCGTGTTGATATATCTAATCTGTAGAATTATGAATTCATCCTACAATCACTCCATAAAAATTTTGTGTATAAATTATTAGTTTCTAATTCATAGATAAATTGATCCTAATAGTGATCAATTCGATGATCCTAAAAGAAAGATCTCAGAGGAGACCGAATGGTGGAGAAAGATTGCATCGGAAATCGATGCTCACAATCAGTTCCCCATTTGGAAACAAATCAATATATGAGAATCAACCCACAAGAATCAATGCTGCAGAAAGCTCAAGTTTGCAGAATCGGAGAAGTATGGAAATTGCGTTCTCACATCCTGCATACATAATAGATTGTTGCGGATATAATTAATTGCAAAAATAAATATTATGAATCCGCATCCTGCATCCTGCATCCCACAGGTTGCAGAAGGAGGTATATAGGGAACATAATTTATAGAAAGACATTTTCGCATCCTGCATTCTACAGAGTTTGCGGAAGGAATATTTCTGTGAGGAAATTCAACCTATTAACAAAAGTCTTGGATAGATTTGGTCATTCAGGGAATAACATGTGAACTATAAAGATCTGAAGGATGTCAAGATTGCAATGTCATAAATAGTGATATTGTTTTATTACAGAGTATAACAGATTGGATTCACCCAAAAGGAAATTTGTGGATCCAACAAATAGTATGTAGGGACATATTCTGATATTTTCGACGAATAGTGTTTGTCATGGAGATGGAATCCCCTTCCATTAAAAGTGAGGTTTGAACAATGATCTTCATAGTTACTTGAGAGGTCAATATATTTCCCTACATGAGACTTATTTGTTGCTGTCTTCCCTCTCAATTGTTGAATCTTCCAAGACCATTGTTATTTTCAAAGATCTCATCCGTAAAGATCATGGTGACGGTGATGGAATTCTATGTGCTTTTTTTATGATTTTTTTTAGTTGGATAGCTTGCAAAACAATTGCGGTGTAGTCATATTTGTCATGAATATTGCATCTTTGAATTTTTTTATCTTCAACTCCAATTTCCACTATGTGGAGACGAATTCAGTAGAACTACCTAAATGTATCCCTCTCTGAAATTTTCTAGAGACATTCTCATAATTTATTTTCAATAACCAATCTTATGAGAACTTTTTATCAGTTTTCTTGCATCTTTTTCTCGTTATTTGATATTCAATCTTTTGAGAATTAAGAGGCATTGTTTAATCCCAACACGTTTTATCATTTTTCTTGCATGATTTTCTCATTATCTTTCTTTTTTTGCGATATTTGATATTAAAAAAATTGAGAATTAAGAGGCCTTTCTTAATACGAGGAATGAACCCCAAATCAATAAGCCCACACTATATTTAGCAATATATTATTCCTAGTGAACCTTTCTCCTTAGCTTTTATGTTTAGCATATCATTGTCTTGCATCTGTAATAATATCAAATATTCAATTTTTATGTTTGAAATATCTATTAACCTACTAGGGAGATGTTCTCCAGGAACAACTACTTGGTGTGGAATGGAATTGAAATGGAGTATATTGAAATAGGTTCGAGTTTCTTGAAATAGATACTATGGATATGTTATGAAGGAACACTTAATTGGTTTAAAATTGAAGTGGAATAGACTAAAAGAGGATAAAAGTTTAATGTGATAGATAACGTAATGACATGTTAATTGTCCATAATTTTTAATTATTAAATGTTAATAGTATATGTATATATATCCATTGATCTCTATGTTTATGCAACATATTGTTTTCCTATGAATTATATGAAGTTCTCAAGAACAATGGAAGAATCATAATGCATGCTTATTCATCGCTAAGAAGCGGGGAGAGAGGATAATGAAAATTTGGAGTCTAGTATAAAAATGAATGTTGATCAATAAAATAATTTCAAATGAATGTTGATTAATAAAATAATTTATTTTCTCAAGCATGGAAGAGATAATAAATGTTGACTAATCAAATAAAATAAAATCAAAATAAATAAATGTTGAAATATTCATGTCAGTAAAGTGATCAGTTGAAAATCCTTGCTACTACAAAATTGCTTAGTTTACTGTAATTAACTTAGAACAACATGTAGCAATGTCGAGGACATTGCCACCTCATGGCTCTGGTTACCAATCTTAATCAAAATTGATTAGTTTGATATCGACAAATGCACACTTTAAATCGCTTGGAAATTGGTATGGTGGTTAACACCAATAAACGTATTATGCAATGCAAAAATGTAGAGAAGCATCCATTCAAAAACATGAAAACATTTACTTAAAAATGGTGGTTACGATGTTTAGAGAAATATTTTCGCTTGAAAATTGTTTCCTAATTATTATGAACATTTATGCCCTTTAATATTAGAAATATATCTCTTTGAGTTTGATCCCTATATGATCCAACAAGTACTAGGACTATATTCATATTTCATTATTTTCTCTATAATCTGTCTGTCTAACATCAGTCCTTGAATTAGATCATATAATCTATGTCTACCATGTTATGCATATATACATAAAGGCCAAAACTCAAGCACTCTCTCCAATAGATAGACTCATTTTTTGTATGGAATCTTTTCCAGTAGGTATCACTATGACGTACGGTTTAGAAAAAAAAATTTAAATCAAAATTTAATCCAAGATAAAAATATTTTTTATATTATTTTTAAATATTGATATTGATTCAGTTTCTTAGATATATGGATCTATTTTTATGTAACTTTATCGAGTGCACAATGAGATATTTTAAATTCTTATTTTTTATTTATTGAAAAATGTCATTGTTAGGAATATTGTTCACATAAATGTATGCCATGGTATTGTATGTTGTGTATATTAATTTTAATGGTTAGCCACGCTACAAAGGGTTGAAATTTGACGTCCTACCTTGCACGTCAAGAAATTTTTTTTTGATGTTTTAATTTTAATATTTCCATTTGTTTGACTTTTAAATCTTAATTTCACCATTCATAATAATAGTTGTTTTTTTTTTAAATAACAACCATAAAAAATATATGAAACATTGAATTCTCATAACAAGTGTAACTAAATAGTGACACCCAAGTTGCATGTAGAAGAACACTAAAGGGAAAATTGGGGAAAGAAGGTTAAATTGACGTTAAAAAATTCTAGATCGTTCACAGTGGGTATATATACATTGAGACAAGAAAAGTGACCACAAAAAGATCCAAAAAAAATCCCTTATATTTTATATTTTGTGTATATTCATAAACAAACTAAAAATAGAGACGATGTGGAGCACAAATTTGCATTTCATTACTTTTGAATGGTACATCCTCTAATAACAATTTCTATGAATTATTGTACTTCATCATTTAGGATCAATATAGTTTTTTCAGGTGAGGTATTAGTTGATACAAGTGACGATAAAACCAAGCATACCAAGGGCAGGGCTTAAATTCTTATGCATATTTTGAGATCATTTTCTTAGACTACTTTGATGCTAAGAATCGACATTCTCAAGAACTATCATTATAATATGGAAATAAATATTAACTCTTGTTATAACATGTAAGTTGATCTCAACCAAATATTAGCATTTAATAAAACTATTATAAAGTAAATCTCATATATACTTTTAAAAATATAAAAACATGAAATTTGCACTTTTACATACTTTCTTCAAAATTATTTTTTATTATTGAAATAGATTCAATCTGAGAAATTTCTCAAACAATCTATCATACTTATCCATATATCAACAGTTTTCAAAATACAATAAAAAGATTGCAATTTTGCACTTCTTCCAAAGTTTGTTTTTTATTATGACCCAACAAGATTTACTAGTTTACAGAGGGTGTTATAATTAAAAACTCTCAATAAACATAATGATTAAACCAAACACACACATATAATGACAACAAATGTTTATTGTCGAAACCTTCTTTATTTGACTCTCTGACCCAGTGATGTTTTTAAAATAGGAAAAAAGATTGAGAAAAAATTAAAAAATATTGTTAATTACATTTACTTTTATTTTTTTATTCTTTATATTAATTAAAGAAAGTTTACTAACAAAAATTAAAAATTTTCATATTAAAAATAGAAATATAAAGATAAAATATATAAATATACACATTTAATTACGAATAATAATTAGTAATATATATATATATATATANGTGGCAATATTTTGAAGCACGATTTTTCTATAAAATAATCAAATTTTCTCAAATTAAGGGAATATCAACATTGTGAAGCACTATTTTTCTAAGAAATAATCAAATTTTAGTAGATGGAATCGATGTTTAATCAAGTTATTTTGTTAATTTAAAAGGAAACAAAATGTAGGGTATGATAAGACTATTTATTAGTAGACTATTGTGGATATTCCACTGGAACAGTTCATGTAATGGATTTTACAACTTAGTTCTTATTTTATTATCCCATTTTAGAACCGAAACAAGAATAACTGGAGTGAACAAGTACAGAATCCACACAATAAGACAAGATATACCATGGGAAAACACAGTATGGGGACAAACCTTACCACAAATGAGGATTTTGCCTTGTTCTTTATGTCAAATTACAAATACAAAGGAAATGATGCTCTCTATGGAGTTACCTATGACTCTACAACTATAATTGATACTACACAATCTTCGATCTACTATGTTATAATCTAACATAAAATCCCATGATGTTTATAAACTATGTAACAATACAATACATCAAAAGAATGGAACCGCCTTCTGCTCCTGAGGGACCAGTAGTTAACATAACCCGATAGTCATCTAGAGTTAATTTTAAAATTTGTTAATGCCCCAACTCCTCATTATGGGTAGAGTTTTTCTCCTTCTATAATGTTCTTGAAGTTCCACGCATAACTAGATCCACATGTGTGAGAAATGAGAGTTGACATGGAATCTAGTTGATACCATGGTGGTCAACTTTATAGGTCAACTCGTAGGAGGAAATTGTTTTGCATATGGACTTTGTTTAAAGTGATTTTTGAACTGTTATAAAGGTCTCAAAGTGAGAATCATGTGAAGGGGCATCACTTTAGCGATAAAATTTTGAACCCAAAATACATTGTTTATATCCTCAAACAAACCATAGAAGGTTCCATACCCCAAATCTACAAAATGGGACATTCCCATAAAATGGCCCCTACAATAAAATTCAACTAATTTTCTTACCCTAGAATCTCCAAGTACGTTACAAATTATACATTGATCCATTTCAGTTCACACCTCCCTATTTTTGGAATATTTTGGTCCCCATAATATTTTAATGAATGAGGTGAGGAACTTTTTCCTCTACATTATCCTTGAGTATGATTTAAATTGTCTTGGAAGTTTTTCTTTCAATCCCTCCTACAAGAGTTTGTATTATCCCAACTTGGTATTGCTCAACTTGATCTACAATAGTATGTATTTTGATAACATTTCCTATTCATCTAGTTCTAAGTCCTCTAAAGAAGGTAATACATGCTTAGGTTCTTGATCCAACATGAAAGTTTCATAGATTTTCAGATTTTCCAAATTAACTATGGAGTAAAAGTGCATGTATGGTGGCACACTAGGTTTGTAGGAAACAATATCTTACCTTCTCTAATACCTAGAAAGGACCATACCTCAGAGCCTTGATATTATTACCAAGACCCTCTACTGTTTGTTAGTTTTGGTGTTACCATACTTTATCCCCCACCTTGAATTGTTTCTCAACCTTGTGTTAGCCATGTCTTTCCTTCTACATTTCATATGACTTATTCAGTGCCTCATCTATTAGATGGATCTGGATAATAGTATCATTTAATTTTTATCTCTTAATACTTCACCTATGGTGTTATCCCTCACCCAACCTTGTTGCCAATAAACAACATATACAAGTGAATTTGGTAAGTATCCAAAACAAGTTTCACAAGGGAACTTCCCAATGGGTATGCGGACAACTTTGTTACAAGTGTCCTAGATGTAGATCACAGTTTAATCCCAAGTATTCGAATGTGTATGATTGTAACCCTTCAAAAGTTATAATAAAATTAAGTTGACTACTTTTTTCTATCCATCTATCTATAGATGGACTCATGTATATCTCCTCAACTTAATGGCTAGATTTTCCCAACATGTAGACTAAAATGTACTAAGGAATCTAGTATCTCCATTTTAGAAGATTCTCCTTGGTATGCAATGGTGCACCCAAACCTATTCATAGAACGTTTTTTTTCTTATTCCCCTTTGATGGTCTTTTTACAAGGAAGAAGAATGCACATCTTGTTGAATCTGTCAACTAAAAAAAAAAATAGTCATGTCCCTTCCTAGTGTTTGAAATACCACCCATAAAATCCATGGAGAGACTCTCCCATTGTCTTGTATGAACATGTAAGGGATGGTGTAGAACTTTCTTCCTATTACTAGGAATTCTTGTACAAAAAAGTATGCATCAAATGATAAACCATGCTGCATCTTATTTCATTCAAGGCGAGTAAACATACCTCTATAAATTTGCAACCATCTTTCCTTCACAAAAATTACCTACAATTTTGGAGGTGTGAACCTCTTTAATAAGATATAATATATCTCCTTTAAGAACATATATCTTGTCCAACTTGTAGCATAACCCATAATGGAGATGATATTCAACCTTTCTATCACCTTATTATACATGGAATGCACCTTGCAGTTATTGAAATTCATGCTTTAAGTACTCATCTTCTATGTATTTCTCCTTGTATGCATCATGAGTGAAATGATCCATATGCATAAGAGTTCACACAAATATAAGCTTGTATGTAGGTGTTCTTATTTTTACTCCCCTTCTTAAAATTTATGATTAGATGGAATCATTGTAAGAATCCAATCCACTTATAATGTCCAGTTTGTTGTATCTTACTCTGGGCCTGCAAATACTACATGGGTTGGTGTTTAGTGGGAATGATAGTCTCCATGCACATTAGATAGTGCTTTCACCTATTAATATCTTGAACCAAGGCATATATTCCCTTAACATATGTAGGTTAGTTTAGGATGCCACTATGGAACATTTCAAAATGATAGCGTATTTTCTTACCTCCCTGCATCAAAACCACTTCCATAACATGACCACTTGCATATTTACGCAACGTGAAAGACTTCAACAAATTATGTACTGCAGGAATTAGTTCCTAACTAAACTTTTGGTTAATCTCTTCAAATTATTTCTACTAATTCCCCCCCATTGTAATCCCTTGATTTTCACTATTATGGAAGGAGAGGTGTATCCATAGCCAAAAAGGAAGTTATGTACATTGGAAGGTGTTAACACACAAAATTTTTGCATGCATGATAAGGTACTTACCATATTCAACATGATCCATTTTCATGCCCAAAACATTCCATAAAAAACCTTCATATGCCAAAAAATAAAAAATACCATAGGTTATAGACCCCCTTGTTGTAAAAATGGAATTATCCCACAAAATTAGGGATTCATATCAAAATTAAGACACAAATCCACAAAAAAGGGGAAAGTCCACACCAAAATGTAAGCCCACCTAAATTCAAACCATACCAATAGTAAAAGGAAAAATCACTATGGTATTAGAAACCCTAAATGTCAAATATTTTCCTAAAAATATGGTATGAATTCTCCTTTCTCTCCATCTTCATTTTTTGCACTTTTCAATGTGCCAAAATTCCAACTGAGCCCTAACCCCTTTGTTACCTTTCATTACTTCATTTCAATTGAGATTTGGCACCTTTCTGACCCCATGTGGGAGACATCATACTACATGGATCAAAGAGAACAACACTCTACACCAGTTGCAAGGGCTCATTTCATCTTAGATCTTCTCGATCCGTGTAATATTTCAAATTTTTGATAAAAATAAAGTTTAATTCCATGTATTTCTCATGTGTTTGAAAAAAAAATATTATTCATATTTACTTGTCATATTTAACATTTTTATTTATTGATACCAATTTTTACTTCATTAGCATTTATGGCTTACCTGCATGAATACTTTGGTCCAATTCCTAAGTTTGTCTTAGCTTAGTTTATGTTTTACTTGTTTTTACCACTTTCTATCACAAAAATGAGCCACCAAAAATAGTTTTTTCTTATGCTTCCTGTTAAGTCAGTAAATTTTTCTTCGATTTTGGTTTGACTTCTTCGATTTTTGGTTTGTTTTTCATTTTATTTGAAGTAAGTTTGTTTTAAGTCTTTTTTTTTATTTTCCTTAGAAGATTTTTGATTGATTAGATAAGTTTTTTGAGCTTGTTTTTTATAGGTTTGTTTTGATTTTTGGTCTTTTGCATTTTAATGGGGAAAAAGAAAAAGTCATATTATCCAAAAATTGATTCACAAATGCTTATTTTGAGCACATAAGGCATGATCATCACTCAAGCAGTTTTTTAAAATCCACACAAAATGTCAAAAAGCTGAAAAGGAGCGAAAAAATAGCACTACAGATATTCTTGTAGCGCTGCAGCGAAAAATTACAAAGGGAGCGCTACAAGAATATCGCGGCCATCTTTCTTCTCGATTTTCAAGCAAATTTTTGTCATGATTTTAATCTGTGGGTGACTAATCTCATATTGTGATCTGTTTGATACGTGTAAGCTTCAGTTTAACACAATTCCAAGTGGTTTCAAGTCGTGAAACAAATCATAGCCATCATTACTCCTAAGGCGGTTTGGTTTGACAGCTAGCAGCGAAATTCGGTTTAATATGGCATGATTTGTCACTACATGCACTGTCAAAGGCGAAGGAGGAGATCGTGGGTAACCATAATCGCTAAAAGACTGGATTGTGCCCGCTGGGAAACAGAGTGAGGTTTTTGCTGGTTTCACGAGAAATTAGGGCTTCATGATCGTGCGGTCTACAGTCAAATCGCATCCTGAAGGACACCTGTACATTTCAGGCAATGTGTGTATTCTATGGCGTCAATATGCTCATTCTGTCTGGTCTGCTGTTGAAGAGACTCGACTCTTGGTTTCCCATGAACGGAAAGGAAGTGTTTTTATCATTCTTCAAAAATGAAACCCAGATCAGCCAGCGTGGAATTAACAAGATGAAATGGGGTCTTGGAAAAACCTTGCAAACGATTTCCTGCTTGGTTATTTATATGAATTTCGAGGGATCAAAGGTCCACATATGGTTGTAGCACCAAAATCGACTCTTGGGTGCCGAGCCAGGCCCACCATACACCACTGGAGATCATCTAATCACAAATGCAGGAAAAACGGTTCTTTTGGATAAGTTGCTTCCAAAACTGAAGGAGCGTGATTCTAGAGTCCTTATTTTTTCACAGATGACAAGACTATTGGATATTTTGGAGGATTATTGTATGTTCCGTGGATACCAGTATTGTCGAGTTGATGGGAATACTTCAGGAGAGGATCGTGATGCTTCGATAGATTCTTTCAATCAAGAAGGGAGTGAGAAGTTTATGTTCTTGCTTTCAACCAGAGCTGGAGGCCTTGGTATTAACCTTGCCACAGCAGACGTGGTCATTTTATATGATAGTGACTGGAATCCACAAGTGGATTTACAAGCTCAAGATCGTGCACATAGGAGTGGGTAGAAGAAAGAAGTCCAAATTTTCCGCTTTTGTACAGAGTACACTGTAGAGGAAAAAGTGATTGAAAGGGATTATAAGAAGCTTGCACTTGATGCTCTAGTCATACAATAAGGACGTCTAGCAGAACAAAAGACTGTAAACAAGGATGAGTTGTTGCAGATGGTGAGGTTTGGCGCAGAGATGGTATTTAGCTCCAAAGACAGTACCATAACTGATAGAAAGTTCGCTACATTATGCAAACACACCAAAGAAATCAGGCAAAAGATACTGTTGGAGAAGGAGATGACACTGAAGATGTTGGGAAGCCACTTACAGTTGATGAACAAGAAGAGAAAGAGCAGCTACTGGAGGAGGGATTTTCCAATTGGACTCGTAGAGATTTCAATACTTTTATGTATCGATGAAGTTAGTGAAAGTGGCACCTCCCCATCAGCATCTTTTCATTACTAAATTGTCAAATGCTGCAGAAAAATTGAGCAAGGTTATAGCAGGCTTTAAGCTCTCTTACTTCCTCACTTCACAAAGAAAAGGATGACATTAATGGTGAGAAGCTTGTAAATGAAAATTTCCTTTTGTAGACAGAATGTACACCTATTGAAGATTGTGAAATTCTGTCTTCTGGGTTGGAATTGCATTCTACTAATGAATTGCCCACTGATACTGGACCTACGTCTACTTATAATCTGCTTTTGGGTGCTGTAACACTAGAAGTGAAAAGAGTGTGTCTGTAGTTTTTGATAGTGACAAGAGAGCATCTCTAGATGTTGATGGTGACAGGAGTGCCCATGCTGTTGAAGTTCATAAAGTTCCATTGTCTGAGTTGGAATTGCATGCTGATAATGAATTTCCTTCTGACTCTGGGGCTACTGTAGCTTACAGTCTTCCTATGGATGCTAAACCTACCACTAGAAATGAAGTATTAGCATCTATAGATGTTGATGTTGACAAGAGTGCATTGGTTGATGTTGGGGATTGTGATTACATACAGGCTACTGGGGAGATTCTGGTTCAAGACTGTCAAACCACAAAAAATTGCTGACATATCAGACAAAGAAGCTGTAAGAATGTGTAGCAAAGATGGATCCATTGTTATTGTCGAGAATTCCTCTGTTGGTACTGCAAACACAAGCAACTATTTAGGGTCTACCAATACCAACTCTATCTCCAGCGCTGTCTCTGAGATAAATTTGAGTTCCATTGATGCAAATCTGGTGAATGATAATCCACCTGGAAATACTAAATTCATGTCCCAGGTAAAGATATCTCCATTGTCTGAAGATGCAGACTATGTGGCCAATGGGATAACAAACCCCCATGTGGTCTCCAGTTCCCCTGTCGATGCTACAGATGATGTGCTTGAGAGATTGAGTAGTCACGTTGGACTGATTGCTGAGGATGATCCTTCTTCTGGAGCTGCATGGGATATTGGCATAAGGCATCTTAGTTGTGATCAGAGCATGCTTGAAGGCAAAAAAGCTGTAGAAAGGGGTGATTTGAAAGAGGACAACAAAGGTGATCCTGATAATGGAGATCATTCAATGGTAGAATCTGCAGATAGGATTTCAAGCCCCATGAGAACAGCCAAAAAGAGACATTCAGAACAGGCGCATGCAGCACCAAAGAGAAGAAAAGAAGATGAAGATCTTTCAGAGCCAGAGCCAGAACCAATGGATATTCCAGATGAGGCACAAGGAGAAAAATAACTTGGAAATGCAGCTTATAAGAAAAAAGATTTTGAGACTGCTATCCAGCATTATACAAAGGCAATCGATTTGGATGATAAGGATATCTTTTGCATAACAAATAAGAATAGCTTGTTACACAAAGCCATGGAACTTATCAGGAAGGTCTCAAACATGATGAAAACAGCTAGGAACTATTAGAAGGTGTTTGGATATGTATTAAGCAAATTAACAAAACCAACTAAGACAGCTGTTAAATTACTTATTAGTTATCTTTTTGAGAAGCTCATTAGTTAAGTGGTTTACTATTTTTGGTACATTTCACATTTTTGTAATATTTTAAACTTTTCTTTAGCCCATCGAATCAGTGGAGGAGAGTTAGGGTTTTTGATACCTAACTGTTTTTGTAAAAGTAGTATTTAGAGAGTTTTAGGAGTCATTAGGGGGGTTCTGGATTTTTTGGGAGCATCAGGAGGTCTGCTAGCTGATTATACTTTCAGTCTTATTCAGTGATAGGTACTGTACTCTTATATACATTTACTGATGAAACTATGAATATATGACTCTTTCCCCTTCATTTGGTCTGTGTTGGCTTTATTGTGAGCTTGTTTAGCTTCTTAATTGACAAATTCAGTGCTGGTTAATGTGTATTTTCTGGTGTTGCTTGTCCATTATGTGTGAACTTCAATACAGGCTGTTTGTTGGATTTTTGTGATATACATGCATCTTTATCAGTTATATGTGTTTGATTTAGTTGTTGCTTATTTACTGAATGTATTCCCTGCATGATCTTGAAACTTACAACCAAAAACACATAAACAAAAACCCTAAACCCTATTTTGAATTGAGTTTTTTTTTTCTTGAGATTGTGTTGGCTTGTTCCCCTAGCCTTAGGAACAATTTCTAGCACAAACATCTTTGGCGCCGTTGCCGGGGACGAAGCTGAAGCAAATCTTCCCTAGGATACTTATCAGTTTTCCTGGTTTAAGAGGTGGACTTAAACCAACATTTTTGAAGGCTATATTCACCAATATTTGACACAGAGTCTGCTGGAAGAATTAGAAGGTTTCAGTCATCCCCAGTTTTATGCAGCCCTATTTAATTTGATTTATTGTCACCCCTTTCTCTTTCAAAGGAGAAGAAACTAAATTTGTCTTGAAGAATTAATTGGCGACTCCACTGTTTCAAAATGTACGGGCCAATGTCCATGGAAGCTATGGTGGCTCGAAGGTTTGCACCATTAAATTTTTCTGATATTCCAGGTTTTCCAAATACAGTACCTACTATGGATATTTGGGGAGATTATCTTCCACAGTTTAGAGAAAACAAAGAGGATAACCCATCAGATCACCTTATCAAATTTCATCAATGTATGGTCCAGTTAAATATCCAGCATGAAGATGTGCTCATGAAGATGTTCATGTATTCACTTGAAAAAGATGCACGAGATTGGTATTTTTCTCTTCCCGCTGCTAACATCTCTTCACTAAAAGAATTACACACATGATTTCGGAAGCATTGTAAGTATCTATACCCAGCTGAACTCTTTTTAAAAGATTGTTGTGAGCAGGATGATGTTTATCATACAATTTCTGATTTAAAGAACCATGATGATGGGTACAGCCAAGAGTTCAAAACATGTCATATAGAGCTTGAAGTTTCAAAATTTGTTGAAGATGAGTTTACAAATGCCCAAATTGATCAGGAAGAGGATATTGATGATCTACAGGATGATGGCCATAGTATAGATGCTTCAAACAGTTATACATCCACTACCTTAGATTCTTATCAACATCATATTGCCTCCTCTGAAAAATTGAAATATGATGAACGGATTGAAAGTTCAACAGGTGAAAGTAGTAGAGCAACAATAGATGTTGAGAGCAGCCCACATCTTCCATATTTGCAGACCAGGGAAAATTGCAATATCCATGCGGAACAAAATTTGCAGGGACTGCCTAATCTTCAGTTTGAAAACTAGAAATATATTCTTTCTCCTTATGAATATTCTATTTCAAATTATGATGAGCAACGAGGTGGGGATTTTCCAAATCTGTTTCATGATGTTATTGTTGATCCTGTTATTCAAGAAGCTTCATCTCTGTCATCAGGATCTTATCTTGATTCTCCTATATTCAACCAAGATGGTGATGAGAAAGGAAATGATAAGGTTTGTGAAGACTCATTTTTTATTCAAATTTCATCTAGCTTTTGTTTTCAGCCGAGAGATGATCAAAAGAGTATTGATGCTTGTCATAAATCTGTTGAAAATCTTTCTAGTCTTGATATATCCCGCAAGCATATGATTATTGGAAAGGACATTGCTTGCTGTGTCAAGCCAGCATATCATCTTGATGAAACCAGATTACAGGAATATCAGCAGGAAGCAGTTGATTCTTTTGTTTGCAGAAATGAAAGTTATGTTGTTAAGGAAGATCTTCATGATACAAATGGTTATAATGAGAATTATATATCTGTAGATGCATCAGATCTTATCTCTGTTGCACATACTGCCTTTGATGTGTATGAACAATCAGTTGCAAAAGAGGATTGTTCCCAAATTTTTGAAGAGGTTTCTTATGACATTTTTTCACCTGTGATTCGTGAGAAGGATTTGAAGATTGCCTGTCTTTCTTTACCAGATAGAGAAGTTTTTTGTTCACCTATCTTTGATGAGTATGCTGCTGAAGAGAATATTCTACATTATGATCAAGAAATTGCTGATTCACATCACGATAGCCATGAGGATGCTATTAACATTGTATCAAATAAAGATGACTGTCATGATGATCAGATTGTTTCTTTCGAAATCTTTAAAGATGATGATCAGATTACTCCTTCTGAAAACTTTGAACACGTTGAGCATACTGGCATATTAGTAGAAGATAGTTTCAGATCTGCAGAAGATGAGGAGGACAGCCTATCATTTTCAAATTTGCAGGGACTTTTTGATTTTCAGCTAGAGAACAAGGTTCATGATCAAGAATGTGTTGATGCAGCATATGTTATGGGTAGTCCACATTTTTCAGACTTGCAGATTGATAGATCAGCAAGTAACAGTTTCACATCTACAGAAGATGATGAGGGCAGCGTTCAGTTTTCAGATGTGCAGACACAGGGAAATAGCATCAAATCTGAAGAGGAGCAGAAAGTTTTAGATCAGAAATTCAATTTGTATTTTCCTTTAGCAGAGATCAAGCAGTTTACATTCGGTATTGAAGATTGTGAAGGAAAAGAAGAGCAGCTGCAACACAGTCAATTGGAACAACAGATCAAGGAGGTATTCTTTTATGATTTTGAGGACCCTGTTGCTAACTTTTTAGATTCTCTCAGCATCATAGATGTTAAGATATTTCTGTCAGAAGGAAATTGTCTTTATCATTTACTCAATTTTTTTCTGTATGAGATGGCCTTCATTACTTTTCGAGTCAAGATTCAGCAGGGTACCTGTAAATCAGTTTCTGACATGGCTTCATTGGAAGCATGCTTTTACTTGATCATTCTGCTCCTAATGGTTAGATGTAGGAGTAGACAGAGGAATAAGCTCTTCCCATGAGCAGTTAGATCTTTTTCAGTTTTGTTCAGTTCATGAATAAGCAGTGCAGGCTCCATGTAAGCTACGGATGGGATACAGGTTTGCAGTGAGATCAGTACTGAAGGCTTGATGAATCCATAGCCCAATGGAAGTTTACAGACAGGTAGATAGAAGACAAAAGGGACTGGTGTACAGGTTCTTGAAGCCTCACAGGGAGGACTTCATCCCGCAGCTGGAGCCAGATGTTAAGTCAGTAAATTTTTCTTCGATTTTGGTTTGACTTCTTCGATTTTTGGTTTGTTTTTCATTTTATTTGAAGTAAGTTTGTTTTAAGTCTCATTTTTTATTTTCCTTAGAAGCTTTTTGATTGATTAGATAAGTTTTTTGAGCTTGTTTTTTATAGGTTTGTTTTGATTTTTGGTCTTTTGCATTTTAATGGGGAAAAAGAAAAAGTCATATTATCCAAAAATTGATTCACAAATGCTTATTTTGAGCACATAAGGCATGATCATCACTCAAGCAGTTTTTTAAAATCCACACAAAATGTCAAAAAGCTGAAAAGGAGCAAAAAAATAGCACTACGGATATTCTTGTAGCGCTGGAGCGAAAAATTACAAAGGGCGCGCTACAAGAATATCCCGGCCATCTTTCTTCTCGATTTTCAAGCAAATTTTTGTCATGATTTTAATCTATGGGTGACTAATCTCATATTGTGATTTGTTTGATACGTGTAAGCTTCAGTTTAACACGATTCCAAGTGGTTTCAAGTCGTGAAACAAATCATAGCCATCATTACTCCTAAGGCGGTTTGGTTTGACAGCTAGCAGCGAAATTCAGTTTAATATGGCATGATTTGTCACTACATGCACTGTCAAAGGCGAAGGAGGAGATCGTGGGTAACCATAATATCTAAAAGACTGGATTGTGCCCGCTAGGAAACAGAGTGAGGTTTTTGCTGGTTTCACGAGAAATTAGGGCTTCATGATCGTGCGGTCTGCAGTCAAATCGCATCCTGAAGGACACCTGTACATTCGAGGCAATGTGTGTATTCTATGGCGTCAATATGCTCATTCTGTCTGGTTTGCTGTTGAAGAGACTCGACTCTTGGTTTCCCATGAACGGAAAGGAAGTGTTTTTATCATTCTTCAAAAATGAAATCCAGATCAGCCAGCGTGGAATTAACAAGATGAAATGGGGCCTTGGAAAAACCTTGCAAACGATTTCCTGCTTGGTTATTTATATGAATTTCGAGGGATCAAAGGTCCACATATGGTTGTATCACCAAAATCGACTCTTGGGTGCCAAGCCAGGCCCACCATACACCACTGGAGATCATCTAATCACAAATGCAGGAAAAACGGTTCTTTTGGATAAGTTGCTTCCAAAACTGAAAGAGCGTGATTCTAGAGTCCTTATTTTTTCACAGATGACAAGACTATTGGATATTCTAGAGGATTATTGTATGTTCCGTGGATACCAATATTGTTGAGTTGATGGGAATACTTCAGGAGAGGATCGTGATGCTTCGATAGATTCTTTCAATCAAGAAGGGAGTAAGAAGTTTATGTTCTTGCTTTCAACCAGAGCTGGAGGCCTTGGTATTAACCTTGCCACAGTAGACGTGGTCATTTATGATAGTGAACTGAATCCACAAGTGGATTTACAAGCTCAAGATCGTGCAGATAGGAGTGGACAGAAGAAAGAAGTCCAAATTTTCCGCTTTTGTACAGA
The DNA here is from genome assembly GCA_001517045.1 of Pseudotsuga menziesii. Classification (NCBI taxonomy): domain Eukaryota; kingdom Viridiplantae; phylum Streptophyta; class Pinopsida; order Pinales; family Pinaceae; genus Pseudotsuga; species Pseudotsuga menziesii. Next base: position 235,051 of record LPNX010737736.1, read on the forward strand.
GTACACTGTAGAGGAAAAAGTGATTGAAAGGGCTTATAAGAAGCTTGAACTTGATGCTCTAGTCATACAACAAGGACGTCTAGCAGAACAAAAGACTATAAACAAGGATGAGTTGTTGCAGATGGTGAGGTTTGGCGCAGAGATGGTATTTAGCTCCAAAGACAGTACCATAACTGATAGAAAGTTCGCTACCTTATGCAAACACACCAAAGAAATCAGGCAAAAGATACTGTTGGAGAAGGAGATGACACTGAAGATGTTGGGAAGCCACTTACAGTTGATGAACAAGAAGAGAAAGAGCAGATACTGGAGGAGGGCTTTTCCAATTGGACTCGTAGAGATTTCAATACTTTTATGTATCGATGAAGTTAGTGAAAGTGGCACCTCCCCATCAGCATCTTTTCATTACTGAATTGTCAAATGCTGCAGAAAAATTGAGCAAGGTTACAACAGGATTTAAGCTCTCTTACTTCCTCACTTCACAAAGAAAAGGATGACATTAATGGTGAGAAGATTGTAAATGAAAATTTCCTTTTGCAGACAGAATGTACACCTATTGAAGATCGTGAAATTCTGTCTTCTGGGTTGGAATTGCATTCTACTAATGAATTGCCCACTGATACTGGACCTACGTCTGCTTATAATCTGCTTTTGGGTGCTGTAACACTAGAAGTGAAAAGAGTGTGTCTGTAGTTTTTTATAGTGACAAGAGAGCATCTCTAGATGTTGATGGTGACAGGAGTGCCCCTGCTGTTGAAGTTCATAAAGTTCCATTGTCTGAGTTGGAATTGCATGCTGATAATGAATTGCCTTCTGACTCTGGGGCTACTGTAGCTTACAGTCTTCCTATGGATGCTGAACCTACCATTAGAAATGAAGTATTAGCATCTATAGATGTTGATGTTGACAAGAGTGCATTGGTTGATGTTGGGGATTATGATTACATACAGGCTACTGGGGAGATTCTGGTTCAAGACTGTCAAACCACAAAAAATTGCTGACATATCAGACAAAGAAGCTGTAAGAATGTGTAGCAAAGATGGATCCATTGTTATTGTCAAGAATTACTCTGTTGGTACTGAAAACACAAGCAACTATTTAGGGTCTACCAATACCAACTCTATCTCCAGCGCTGTCTCTGAGATAAATTTGAGTTCCATTGATGCAAATCTGGTGAATGATAATCCACCTAGAAATACTAAAATTCATGTCCCAAGTAAAGATATCTCCAATGTCTGAAGATGCAGACTATGTGGCCAATGGGATAACAAACCCCCATGTGGTCTCCAGTTCCCCTGTCGATGCTACAGATGATGTGCTTGAGAGATTGAGTAGTCACGTTGGACTGATTGCTGAGGATGATCCTTCTTCTGGAGCTGCATGGGATATTGGCATAAGGCATCTTAGTTGTGATCAGAGCATGCTTGAAGGCAAAAAAGCTGTATAAAGGGGTGATTTGAAAGAGGACAACAAAGGTGATCCTGATAATGGAGATCATTCAATGGTAGACTCTGCAGATAGGCTTTCAAGCCCCATGAGAACAACCAAAAAGAGACATTCAAAACAGGCGCATGCAGCACCAAAGAGAAGAAAAGCAGATGAAGATCTTTCAGAGCCAGAGCCAGAACCAATGGATATTCCAGATGAGGCACAAGGAGAAAAATAACTTGGAAATGCAGCTTATAAGAAAAAATATTTTGAGACTTCTATCCATCATTATACAAAGGCAATGGATTTGGATGATAAGGATATCTTTTGCATAACAAATAAGAACAGCTTGTTACACAAAGCCATGGAACTTATCAGGAAGGTCTCAAACATGATGAAAACAGCTAGGAACTATTAGAAGGTGTTTGGAGATGTATTAAGCAAATTAAAAAAACCAACTAAGACAGCTGTTAAATTAGTTATTAGTTATCTTTTTGAGAAGCTCATTAGTTAAGTGGTTTACTATTTTTGGTAAATTTCACATTTTTGTAATATTTTAAACTTTTCTTTAGCCCATCGAATGAGTGGAGGAGAGTTAGGGTTTTTGATACCTAACTATTTTTGTAAAAGTAGTATTTAGAGAGTTTTAGCAGTCATTAGGGGGGTTCTGGATTTTTTGGGAGCATCAGGAGGTCTGCTAGCTGATTATACTTTCAGGCTTATTCAGTGATAGGTACTGTACTCTTATATACATTTACTGATGAAACTATGAATATATGACTCTTTCCCCTTCATTTGGTCTGTGTTGGCTTTATTGTGAGCTTGTTTAGCTTCTTAATTGACAAATTCAGTGCTAGTTAATGTGTATTTTCTGGTGTTGCTTGTCCATTATGTGTGAACTTCAATACAGGCTGTTTGTTGGATTTTTGTGATATGCATGCATCTTTATCAGTTATATGTGTTTTATTTAGTTGTTGCTTATTTACTGAATGTATTCCCTGCATGATCTTGAAACTTACAACCAAAAACACATAAACAAAAACCCTAAACCCTATTTTGAATTGAGTTTTTTTTTCTTGAGATTGTGTTGGCTTGTTCCCCTAGCCTTAGGAACAATTTCTGGCACAAACACTTCCTAACTCTGGTTCACTAAGTCGAAAGCACCGACATGTTCACCTATGTGAGTGTGACAGCAGTCAAAACAGAATGTATTATGTTTCGTTCAAAAATCACCAACTCGAGTTACATTTGTAGTAGTAGGCCACTTAGTGATGCCTTCCCTCTTTACGTGATCAATATTAAGTTCTCCTCCACCAATCACATACCCAAAATACGCCAAGGATAACTAGACAAATTAACATTTTGTGAGGTTTGGCAGTGGTTGAGTCTTTTTCAAGGTCTCTAATGATATCGTTATATGTGATATATGCTCTTCCATGGTAGCATTATAAACCAAATGTCATCTATCTATAATATAACAAATGAATCTAATAAATGGTGTAATACATCAATAATCAAAACATGATTGTAGCTAGTGCATTTCATAAACCAAATGGCATTAATAACCATTCCTATAGACCTTTCCTAGTCTTGAAGGTGCTCTTCTAGGTATCTTCTTACTTCACTCAAACCTGATGGAATATCGATTTGAGATCCAACTTGGTGAAGTACTTGGCATGCTACAACTGAGTCCAATATATCATTCATATTGGGAACATGGTATTGATTCTTGAGTTTGATATTATTCAATTCTCTATATTTTAAGAACACCATATAAGTCCTATCCTTCTTGGTTATTGTGATGATAGATCACATCACTCCTTTCCCCAAGAAATACTACAACTAGTTCTTCACTCGATCTACTTCTATGATAGTTTGTATGTACATAATGATGTTTGGTAATGGATAATTCAACAATAATTGCATCTTTTTCTTCACCCACCTCTTAGGAGGTATCAATTTAGGCTCCTAGAACACTTCTTCATATTCCTACAAAGAATATCCAACTAATGGCTATTCTCTTTATTACATCCCTCTAGGAATTCCTTCACTTTTATGGATTCACTTTCTTGCTAATTTTGTATTAAGAAAATAAATACAAACTTCTTAGTTGAATTGAATAATTTTTTTGCTTGGTTCACACTTACAAGAGAGATATTTGATATAGCTTTGGGTATATTAATGATGAAGGATTTCCCCTACTTGATCAAGTGGTATTGGTTGGATCTCCTCATGAAGATCACATTCATCTTATACATGTAGGGGATTTAAAGTCCTCCCACTTATTTACTGGTGGATCACCCTCCAGCCTAAGTGATTCCTTGTGACTTTACCACTAGTTTAATGCATGACGCTCTAACTTCATTCAAGAAAATGAGATATTTTTATCTTGGGATATTTGATGGATGGTAAAATAAAATTCCAATTGCTACAACCAATTATTCAGTTTTAAAGCATCGATCTCACCTTGATACATCATGATTCTGACTTTTACTTCCATATTGAATATTGTCTCAGAAGGAATATTGGTCCTTCAACTCAGTTGATCTCTCTCTAGATCATTCATATCCTCTTTTTACGTGTCACTTTTATCTTTTAATTAGGTCCCTTTGATCTGAAATATAAGGTAGATCCTCCAAAATATCTGAAATGGTCTGAATTTCCTCTTGAGATATTCCATGAGTATTAACATTTTGTCTAAGATATGGGTAATTATATTTCCAATTTTTTAAATTGTTGCTCATAATCATCTCCTACTCCTTGAACAAACTTGTCCAGCAAGTCTAGGGTTTGAAGACTTGTTTTCAGCAACTATTTATTGGGATTAATAATCATTCATTTTACTAAGTCAGACAAATTTACCAATTATCCTAAGTTTTGACTGAAACATGTGATTGCATCATCAACATCTCATCAGTTTCAATCATATGGGTCTCCTCCTTCATTAATGGAGCCAATCTATATTGATTTGCATGATTAATGTACCCCACTCAGTCAAGTAGGAGCTACCACACCTAATTTTGGGTTAACTGAAGTTAAAAGGAACCTCCACCTAACTTTTGACACTCAAATAAGTTAATTGAAGTGATAAAGGCGCCTCCACCTAACTTTTGTCCCAAAATTCAGTTAATTGGACACTTGAAGGTACCCTCACCTATTTTTGGTCATTGTATTAAGCTCTTCTCATATAAATGAATCCAAAAAGGCGCCCCCACCTACTTGTTGGCATGTAGTTGAGTTAAGAATCAATTAGACTTAGTTTAAACTTCCTTTGATTCTTTTCGAGTCAATAATGTTGTAGTTAAGTGAAATATAATGCACGTCACTTTTGGCACATTAGATGCAATAAAAAACTGAAAAATTAGACATCCCTCAACTTAATTGGTTTTTTTGATATACTTACGCAAAATATATTTCTTTGAGTAAAAAGGATAAATGTAGGAAATTGAATCATGTTTCTGAATATATAAGTTTTATGTATTGAAAATTTTCATAAGTATGTCAAGTTTCATTTTTTCAAACAATCACTTTTTATTTTTCATGCAAATGATAAGGTATATCTTTTTGTGGGCGCATCCTTTGAGGGCCTAAATGATGGTTTCAGGATACAAAAAATTGCAGTCATGTAGAGAACATATAACACTAGTGTAACGCTGTTTTCTGAAGATAAAATTAGTAATTTTAATTTTTTTATAATTATCTAAGTGATCATTCCTCAAAAATGGTATGTCTTTTGTGGGTATAGCCTTTGAAGGTCTCAATGAAATAATCATGAAATGGGTTTTTTATACATTGTAGTGTTATATTTTTATCATTTAGGAAATATGATCTAGGATCTTATCTGAGAGAATAACATGCATAGCTATAATCACAAGACAGAAGAGACACAAATAATTTTCCTTGGGGAAACCATAAAGGAGAAAACCCCGCAACTTCCTCAGAGATAGAATGAGCACCAATAGAAAAGGTAAAACCCAAAGACACAAAGATGATATCTGACAGTTGTTCTCTCTCTCACTTGTGCAAGCTCCTCTTCTCTCACACATGCACTACAATTGAGTGAGTGTGTGTTCCAAATAGAGAGTCTCACTCTCTACTTATACTAGTTTTCCACTTGAAAATTACTTACCAAGGACGAATTTACTAGGAGATTCTAATAACCCTAGTACCCCTCAAATGTGGGGACTATTTCCTCGACTAACAATGGAGGGTTAACCTCAACTCAATTGTGGGGACTATTTCTGAGACATACAATGGAGGGTTAACCTCAATGCTTTTACATGACTTTATTATATTAATGACTCTCCCGATTAGAACATTAGGGCACAATGAAATACAATATAATATATACAAGTGAATACATTTCGAAGTTACAAATACATCAACAATCTCTCTTAACTAGGAATTTATTCTCTTAACACAATTCATTAGCACAAGTCTTTGTCACTAGATCATCATCAAAGTTGGATCATCATCATTTCTCCCGCTACTCGAGCAAATGGTGCTATCTCTTCAATTCTACTCATCATAGAAAGTTCAACAAAGCCAACCCTTTTTCATGTTGGTTGTAGGGCTAGCCTCCATGTAGGTCTTCATATTCTTCGTCACTTATATCCAACCATGGGAGGCCTAGCCTACCACCATGTTAGAAAGCCCCACCTAGCACTTATATCTAACCATGGGAGGCCTAACACTTACATATGACCATGGGAGGCCCAACACTTACATCCAACAATGGGAGGCCTAGCCTGCCACCATGTCGCAAAGGATTAGCACTTACATCTGACAATGGGAGGCCCAGCCTACCATCATGTCAGAAAGGATCTGCACTTACATATGAACATGGGAGGCCCAACCTACCACCATGTTAGAAAGGCTCTACACTTACATCTAACCATGGGAGGCCCAGCCTACCACCATGTTAGAAATTCCTAGCACTTACATCTGACCATTGGAGGCCCAGACTGCCACCATGTCAGAAAGGCTCAACGCTTATATATGACCATGGGAGGCCCAACCTTCCACCATGTTAGAAAGGCTCTGCACTTACATCTGACCATAGGAGGGACACATCCCACAACCATGTCAGAAGGGCTCTGCACTTACATATTACCATTGAAGGAACACATATCGAAACAATGTCAAAAAGGCTCTACACTTATACCTGACAATGGGAGGAACACATCCTAAAACCATGTCAGAAGGGATTTTCTCTTACATATGACCATGGGAGGCCTTTCCTACCACCATGTCAAAAAGGATAAAAAACTCATCACTTCCCCTTGGAAGGAACCTCAATCTAGAGAACACCAAGCTTCTCCCTGAAGTACTCAAACTTCACTTTGACCATTTCTAGCATAGAATCACACCAGGGCTGATTACATCCAAGGATAACCTGTGAGATTCTCTAGGACCGATTACATCCAAGGACAAGCTACATGATCGTTTACGTCTAAGCAACCTACGAGATTCGCCAGGATTTTATGCTCAGACAATTTGTCTCGCCATATATGCTAGAACTCCCTCTTTCGAGAGATCTCAATCTGGATCACAAACTGGAGCTTCACTGCTCCTCTCTTAGCTATACAAAATGGCATACAAGAATCCATACTACCAAACTAGTAGCCCATACTGGATCTCAAACTGAAGAAGAATCCCAATGTGTTCTTCTCCTCAGTGGCGCTACCAATCCAAATCAACATAACCATGAAGGTTCGTATTCTTATTTGTATCATGCTCAATTTTACCCTTCAGTTACCTTGCTGCATGTTATCCAACCAAGTGAGCATGTCTCAGATATGTCAGGAACATCAATGAAAAAACATCTGATGATACATCATGGCATCAACCAACTCTAATGAAGCATCACTCAATAGCTTCAGGTTTGATTCCAGATGGGTGTCCATGGCCTTGTAGTCCATCATCCCGAACCTCTTCAGGATCTCCACTGCATAGTTCCCTTATCCAAGGGAGATTCCATTCATATTTTGCCACACCTCCATTCCTATAAAATGGTGCATCATACCCAAGTGATTTATCTCGAACTCGACAACAAGTTTCCTTCTTGCATCCCTAATGAGTTCCTCTTTTCCTATCAGGAAAAGTTCATATAGTAGGAGCATCACTGGTCTTCCGCTTTCAACCTTGAAGTAAAGGTTAGAATCTTCTTTATTCTTAGTAAATCCTAGAGCCATCAGTAAGCTGTCCATCCTATCGTCCCATGTCAAATCTCAGGATCTTCTGCAGTCACCTCACTCTAAAGTGGAGCATCATTCTCCCTTTTCCTTCCGTACCCTATGGATTGAAAGATTCTGTAATGGAGTGACGATTAGATTCCTCTACTACTAATATTCTATTTATCCCTCTAGGGTCACTAAATACTAAGATCCTCTATATTGAACCTTTTCAAAAGTTCTTCTTGCACCCATCTGTGAGCTTATCATCCTCTATAGGCTTTCATATTCAACCTTGTAGCAAAGGTTAAGATCTTCATTTCTCTAGATGATCTCCAAGCTCCTCATGTATGTGTTATCCCATGGGTGTCTTCTATGCTTGTACAAGGCCTTCTTTTGCACACATGATTCTTCCTATCGTGTGTCTTAAGTTCCAGTGGCTGCAAATGTCTCTTCATAGTCTATTCCTTCTTTCTGTGAAAAGCCTCGTGCTATGAATCTTGCCTTGTTTTCTACTGCATGATGGATCTTGTAGATCCATATGAAATATACTACAAACTTCCCTTCAGGTCTTTGACATTCCATTCTAGTCATCATTTTTTATTTTGGATTATTTCTTCAACTGTTGTCATTTGTTCTTCAGAACAAGCCTCTTCCTTCTTTTCTTGTAGGTGATTTTACATGATCTTTCCTACAAGTCAAATCCATTAGTTGTATGGTTAGAGACATTTCATAAGGAATATTCATAATGGAAAATTCTTATGCATAAATATATAAGAATTCAACTATTTTATCCAATACAACATTCATCCATATCTCACAGAAACTTTCTAGATTCCTTCCATCTCTACCATGACATCATTGAGATTGTGCACTAATCCAATATGTCAGCAAATAGGTTTCATTTAAGATAAGTAGTAAAGGAGAGTTGTATGGAACCATGAAAAACTTACCCATCACATGCATATTAGTAGTATACTATCTTTAATGCAACCATTCTATCATGCATAACACATCAACTAAATATAAACAAATGCATAAAAAAACAATATCATGAAATGACAATTGAATACTTATCTTTATTTTTTTCATGGGTAGACTCCTTCTTTCAGCTTCATCATCTTATTCATTCATAACATCACCATTTATTATCCAAATGCTAATATGGATAAGAGGTTCTTTAAGAATTGAGTTCTTCATATTCCTTATCGCTTGAGGGATCTTCTTTGAATCATGAGAGATTGATCTTCAGTGGCTCCCATCTTCTCTTATCTTATTATGATTCGAGTTTATTCTTGTGTACACTCTTCCCAGAGTCTTCTAAAGGTAATCAATTCCTTCTGGCACACATTCCTTGAGTGAATGAATCCCATGATTCTGGGAGGCCATTCAAGGTGGTTATCACAATTTCTGCATTATCTACTTCTTCATCCACTGCTTCAAGTTGTTCTTTGATTTGAGATACCCTTGTAAAGTATGACTATATGGTCTCTGCATTTTGGATCTTTACATTCTTCAACTGGTTTCTCAAAGTCATCTTCTGATTTATGGTCTTCCCTTCAAATAGCTTGGTTAAGGAAACAAACATCTGTTTAGGTGTCTTTAGGGAAGACACCTATGGTATAAGGTTATCCTTGATAAAATCAACAATAATCCTCTTGGCCTTGACCAAGTTCTTCTTATGTATGGCATTAGCCTCATCTCACTCTGGAACTGGAACCTCTCCCATTATGTAGTTGTCCAATTAATTTTCTTCAAGAACCAATAAAATCCTATACTTCCATGCTCAGAAGTTTTCATCTTCAACAAGCTTGTCATCAAGCTGGTGTGATAGGTCATTTTGAAATGAGAACCTCAAATGTAAATAGCAAAAGATTAGATCTTACCAATTTGAGGTGTCCTTCCTGGTTCTGGATCTGGCTGATCTAACGGTCTTTCAGAGAAACCCTAATTTTCAAAACTTGGAATATTTCAGATCTGATTCGATAGAAAGATGTCCCTCCTGAAGGCAAGCTGAGTAGCATACTCATTTTCCCAAAACTATGATCAAAACTGAAAATTATCTAATGCCCTAGTTTTCTTCAATTTATTCTGTAGAATTTGCTGATATTGTTTCTGCAATATTTATGAAATTATTGCACCTTTGTGTCTGAAACTTTGCACTGAGGTATCCTTGGTTGTCCTCTTTCGAACAACAAAGGTTTGAGAGTTTTCCAAAGGTGACTTATTTGAGGACTTTTCATCATAGTGAACGTGTACACACTTCTAGGTGCCACTATTTCACCTTCAAGGTCTAAAAGTCTTACCACAGAAATTAAATCCCATGTCTTATCTTGAACATCTGGAGAAATTTCATTTGGACCTTCGTAGCCCGAGATATAGCAATTCTCCATAGGTGTCCTATTTAGGGATGAACCTTGGGAGAGGCTGGAACCTTGATTTGGAGTAATCATATCTCCCAAAATATAGATAATATGAGGCTGAAATTTTTACACAGTGTTCACCACGAAGTTTTCTTCAGCTTGTAAAAATTTTGGGTTGTGAGCCTTCTCTAATATTGAGATATTGGGAATGTACCAAAACTACTAGTTTTAGTATTTTAGGGTTTTCTGGTCTAAGGTAAAATTAGGGTTTGACTTTCCTGGAGTTTTACCTAACCAAAAATTTTGATCTTGGTCTCTAAATTTATATTTTGAGGAGGAGAGAAATACTATGCTGGGATCACTCAAAAATTCCTCTTCTATGAAAATCCATAATTTCTCGCAGCAGTAACTAAAAATGCTCAAAATCAAATTATACTTCAACAGAAAGATGCGCTCTTCAATGGAGAGTTACCATAGCCTCATTTTGTTGAGGATCTGCAGAGAGAGACCCAAAAAGTAACAAGCCCTAGTTTCTACAGCTGCATAGTGTCTTCTTCTGATGTTATCTCTGATACCATGTTAGATTTTTATGATTTAAGAAATATGATCTACGATCTTATCTGAGACAATAACATGCACAACAATAATCACAAGAGACAAGAGAAACAAAGAGTTTTCCTCGAGGAAACCATAAAGGAGAAAACCTCGCAACTTCCTTTGAGCTAGAATGAGCACCAATAGAAAAATTAAAAACCAAAGACACAAAGATTATCTTCGACATATGTTCTCTCTCTCACTTGTGTGAGTTCCTCTTCTCTCACTCATGCGCTATAGTTGAGTGAGTGTGTGTTCCAAATATAGAGTCTCAATCTCTATTTATACTAGTTTTCCACTTGACAATTACTTACAAGGGTTGACTCCACTAGCAGAGTCTAACAACCGTAGTACCCCTCAAATGTGGGGACTATTGCTCTGACTTACAACGAAGGGTTAACCTCAACTCAATTGTGTGGACTATTGCCCCAATTTACAATGGAGGGATAAGATCAATGACTTTACATGAATTTATTATAATAATGACTCTCCTGATTGGAACATCAGGTACAATGAAATACAATATAAGATATATATAAGTGAATACATTCTGAATTTACAAATACATCAACATGTAGAGGGCAGTGTCTACTAGTGCACCATAGATTTTTTTTTAAATTGATTAAGAATTGAAAACATTATGGAAAAAAACTAACAACATGTTTTTTGATTTAAGGAATTATGACAGAATACAAATTGAGAAAAAATAGGAAAATATATCATTTATAAATAAAAAATACATATTTAAAATCTTCATAAAAAATGATATATATGTTTAAGATTTCATTAAGAATGATTGCGTGTAGCATACTATAATGAGTGCGTAAACAATGACTTTTTTAGAAATAGGAAGAAATGCCAAATTAGCTATGGTTTATCATATACCGTAGCACAAGTTTGGTATTACCAAAGAAAACTCCAAACCATACACATAGGACTATTGGTGAGATGCAAGCAAGTGAATTGGCATGGTTTAGGTGCCCTTATAGAATTGTCAAACTCGCACGCGTTATAGAACTACAAAACGTGCACGCATTATAGAAATAAAAAACATTTGTGCATTATGTAGTTATATAATGCATGTGTGTTATGTAGAGTAAAAATGCTAGCACTATATGAAAGAAATCAAATGTATGGTTAATAGTTGACAGGGGGTGGGGAATGGTCAAGGGCCTATGAGTAAGTTGGAATTTCAAGTGAGGATGGTTAATAGTTGAGAGGGGGTGGGGAAGGGTCAAGGGATTAGCAAGATGTTGGAATATCAAGTGGGGATGATTAATGGTTGAGAGGGGGTGGGGAAGGGTCAAGAGCCTAAGAGGATGTTGGAAGTTATAGTGCAAATGGTTAATAGTTGAAAGGGGGTGGATAAGGGTCAATGGAATAGGAGTATCTTGTAAGTTTGAGTGAGTATGGTTAATAGTTAAAAGGGGGTTGGGAAGGGTTAAGGGACTAGGAGGATTTTGTAAGTTCAAGTGGAGAAATATGAAGGGAATGGGAACATGATGGGTTACATGGGTGAAGGGGAGTGGGGATTGAGAGCACTATTAAGAGGAGAAGAGGTGTTGAGGACGTATAGGATTAGAAGTAGAACATGATACTTGAGTGACGAAGGGGAGTGTGGTGGAGGGGAGGAAGCGGGTGCAGGTTTGATGAGAGAGAGGATTGGTGAATGGAAAGGTGGATATGCAAGATTAGAGGAGGAATAGGGTGTGTTGGAGAAGAGAGGCAGAAGGAGGGGGGAATTGAAGAAAGGGTAATGAGACATGATAAAACAAAGAATAAGGGTCATAATGAGGTAGGGGTTTGAGGAGAAGGCATAAGTTGAAAACATAGAAGAAGGGAGTATACGAGAGAGAGAGAGAGAGAGAGAGAGAGGGAGGAGAAGGAGTGTGGGAGGAATGGAGAGAGAGTGAAGGAAAGAGATAGTGAGGGAGGGATTGAGATAGAGTGACGGAAAGAGATAGTGATGGAGGGATAAATGGTGTGTGTGTGTGTGATGGGGTGGGGGGAATAGACATAGGGAGAGAGAGTGGGGAGGTACACACATGTATATGGATATCTAGAGAGGGATAGAGAGAGATGATTTCAAAGACAGAGGGTGGAGGGGTAATCGATAGAGAGAGAGAGATCTTCTAAGAGAGAGAGAAGCATGAAGAAGGAGGGTGAAAATATATAAGGAGGGAGGGATACAAGTTGAAATAGAGAGATTTTAGAGGAGAGGGATAAAGGCATAGATGACTAGTTATAAAGGGAGAAGGGAGGGAGAGAGTGATATAGGGAGGGATGTAAATATAAGGTGGATAGAGAGTAAGAGATAGAGGGAGTTTGTGAGAGAGGGGGAGACACTCACACACACACATAGAGAGAAAGAGATGGAGATTGTGTTGGAGAGAGAAAGGGATAAGTTATAGATAAAGATACAGGGGTAGGGGTGAGAAATAAAGAGATATTGATAGATGGAAGGATAGTGAGGGAGGTATAGAGAAGGTGGAGAGAGGTTATGGGAGATTTGGAGTGAGGGAGGGACACACACACACAAAAAGAGAGGGAGAGAGATAGATAAGAGGAGAGAGAGAGAGAGAGAGAGAGAGAGAGAGAGAGAGAGAGAGAGAGAGAGAGAGAGAGAGAGAGAGAGAGAGAGAGAGAGAGAGAGAGAGAGAGA
>LPNX010737736.1:248372-260292 GCA_001517045.1 Pseudotsuga menziesii
AATGAGGGGGGCATTGAGAAGGTGGAGAGAGGTTATGAGAGCGGGGTGAGGGAGGGAAAAACACATGTAGAAATAGATAGAGAGTGGGGGAGGAACACACATAGAAAACATATATAGAGACATGAGGTGGAGGGTTGAGTGATAGAGAGAGAGCGGGGAGGGGTGAAGGATAGAGAGACGGTGATGGAGGGATGGATAGTGAGGGAGGTTTATAGAAGGTGGAGATAGGTTATGAGAGAGGGGGAATAAGGGAGGGACACACAAACACACATATAGATAGAGAGAGAGATGGATGTTATGAAAACAAGAGGGGGAATGGGAACACACTAAAATACACACACACACACACACACACACACACACACACACACACACACACACACACACACACACACACACACAGAGAGAGAGAGAGAGAGAGAGAGAGAGAGAGATTTTTTGGGATAGATAGGGGGATGGGTGACCAAAACTGAGAGATGGTAGAGTGATAGAGTGATGTAGGGAAGGATAGTGAGGGAGGTATAAAGAAGGTGGATATAGGTTATGAGAGAGGGGGAGTGAGGGAGGGACACACACACATAGATATAAATAGAGAGAGGGAGGTTGTGAGAGAGATAGGGGGAAAGGACACACACACACATACATATAGAGAGAGATGGAAATAAAAAGGCATAGAATTCTAGTGAGTAAGGTACATGGCTAACCATAGATGCAAAAGATATTCTTTAGGTATTGAGTCTTGGATTTCCTCCCTTGACCATGTTGAGGCCTTAATACACATATGTAATGCTCAAAACATTTTAAAGGCATGTGCATATTTTCTTGAATATGAAAAATACCTTGAGTAGGTCATGTGCTTCAAGGAATTTTTCATTGACATGGATGCCTCAAATATTCGTTTATGGCCTCAAGAAATATCATATTCCCTCAATAATGTCTCAGAGGTCCCATGCAATGTGTGATTTTTAAAGGAAATTTTCCTAGCCTTGGATGTATAGAATATTTAGTTAGGGCCTACGGCCATAGTTTCCTCCCCTGACCATGTCCATGGCCTTGAGACGCATTCCTAGTGCTCAACAAATGATGACTGCATGGATATCCCCATTAAGATTCAAATGATTCACTTTCAGCATCATCGTGTGTGGTGGTTGGAGGCATCAATTTTGGCCATAAATGGTTAACAACTTCCTTTAAGGCATAAGGAAAAAGTGTTTTCCCCCATCTATGTCAAGGGGACTAATATATGTACTTAGTGATAAACATTTTCTAATGGCACTAGTATCCCCATTTCAAGGTAAATGATACCAAGTAAGGCTCCGTTGAGGTTGTTCAACACATCATTCTTGGCTATAGATCCCTAAAGGCATCTTCTAGGTTTTAAGGCCTAGGTGTCCTCTCCTTATTATATCGAAGTTCCCAAGACACATACATAGTACTTAAAAACCTCTAATGGTTCTCATATTCCCATTCAAATGAAAACTACCAACTTGAGAGGCCATCTATGGTGATTTAAGGAGAGGTTCACTGATGTTGAGCCCTAAAAGCTAGTTTGCAACCTTAAAATAAAGATTTTTGATCCAACCATGATTAACACCTTATCCTCCATATCTAATGCTAAAAAACTCATAATCATGTCCATATCTGAACTTAAATGTTGAGGACAACTTTAAGAGATCATCTGTGTTTGTTTGCGGTCTTATTTCTAGCCCTATATGTCTATAGGATTCCTTTAGGGTCCAAGGACTAGGTTTCCTGATGCAAAAGGGAACCCCAAATCTACTTTATTCCATAAGTTTTTCGCAGGATTTATCTTGCTCTATATTTAGCAAACTCAAAATTAATCTTCTCGCCAAATATTTCTTTTGCAACTCTATTGCATAACTCTATTTTTGCAGGCTCAATTCCACAAAAATATGCTCCAAAAATTAGTTTCCTGCATGCTTGCTTCTTTAACCTCAGTCTCTCCACAGCTGATTCTTTCTACAACTTCAAGCTTTCTACAATTGAGTTTCTACAACTCAATTTCTGCAAGTTCCTTTATCTTCCGCAATTACCTTTCCACAATTGCCTTTCCATGAGTACCTTTTCGCAAGTTCCTTTCTGTAATTGCGAATTGCGAAAATTCACGAATTATGAAATTGACTTCTGCAATTTATGTGGCTGCAACACTCCTTTGCGCAATCGGATTGCATATTGTGGATTGTGGATCCAAATTTTCCCAAAGTTGAACTTCCACAAATTTCCTTCTGTAGGAATCCTTCCACAAAGTTGCAGATTGCAGATTGCAGATCCAATTTTTCCCAAATTTGAATTTTCATGAATTCCCTCCTATAATTTCTTTTCTGCAACTCTTTACAACCGTTGATTTCTTGTGGTTTCTTTTCTTACCGTTGATTTTCAATTAGATGTGGATCTTCATTTTTCTTTGCGTATCTATTATTTTTGTTAGACATTTCTCTTCTAGAGCGTCAGATCTCTTGTAGCTTTGATCTCATCCATCAATATTCTATATCTATTGAAAATTCACTAAACCTTACAAATTTCTTATCTCCCATTCACGTTGCCCTCATGATCTCTTTCCCATCCCCAATGCATATTTTCTCCTTTAATCTGGATCGTCCAAATCTCTGTCGAACTCAACCTCTACGTTGATTGAGCTTGTCCTGGTTTAATTCTCAGCTTCATTGATGGAAAACATTTACAAGGGAACATCGATACTCTCTTTGATCGATGAAATAGTTTTTACTCGTGTGTTTCATCCACAGATATCCATCAAATACTCTTTGTAACCTTCAACCATTCAAAGTCCCTAATTCGATGATACACATACTTGGATCTATCAGCCATTGAAAGGTCCTAATTCCATGATACACATACTTAGATCTATCAACCATTCATGGATATTAAGCAAGGATTCTACTCATAAAATCATACTTTCAGACAGAGTTCCAATTACACTGATATTATGTTGAAATAGGTTTTCCTTCAAATAACACAAGGAATCTATACATTCACATTTACTCTGATTCTATGTTATGATATGTATAGAACTGTTATAACTCTAACTAGTGTCTTTGATGTGATTTCTCCTTGATTGGCCATGCCTTAGCCATATTTACAATATTTGGTTACTTTCTCTTAGCCATATTTACATTGTTCGACTACCCACTATTGCTTCGAAGGCTTACATAGTTTATACAACAGGATTCATGAACCAATTCTGGTCCAGATACTCAATACACTCAACAATATGATAACTAATTCTAATTAATTCACAATCTTAAGCCTATCCTATGACTCACTGCTATTAGGTGAGAGATTTGTTACATGACTCACACTTTGACCCTATGACTGATTCATTCACCTAGTGACTCGCCTAAATGACTCACCATCCATCTAGAATCACATCAAACATAGGTTTATTTACAATATAATAGTTCAACGACTATTAATTCAGGAAATGAGGAACCCTTCAAGGTATGATCCAAACATTGGACTTGGATTTTGATGGAGAGCATGATGCTCCTACATCAGACTTCACAGGAAGAAATAAATATGACCTTTTGGTCATAACCTTCCATCTTCATTATACCTAGATCCCAAACTTTGTGCTGATGCTTTCCATTTGTTTCATGGTTGTTCTATTGTCTTCTTATTGGTTATAATTATCCTGGTTTTCATATTTTATGTTGCAATGCTCCACTAGCGTTTCTTTTACAACCTTCCTTTTCCATGTGTCTCTTGCTTCTTCTTTGTCTATTTTATCTGTTGATGTAAACATTCATTCTTTCTTCATCCCTTCTCTGAGACATAATCACCATCAACATCCTTAGTTCTTCAATCTCCATGTCCAGTCTATCCTCTAGCTGGTACACTTGCATCTTCTTGTTCTAAAACTGTCGCGGTTCTCTTGACTTTCTGTTGTTATTCACTAGCTTACAATACAATTCAGTGTTTCAACCTTCTATCTTCTATTTTCAAATGTTAAAATCAAGCATTAAGTAGTCATATTTATCAATCCTTTGATTGATCAACTAATCTTCCAACATTTCTAACTCTTCATCACACTTTCCTAGGATAGGAATATTCTCTTTTTCTTCATTATCCAAATATGCAACAACAAGTTCTTCTAGGTAGTGATTAGGTTTTCTGAGACAATATGGTCTCTTCTTTTGTCATGTGACAAATTTATTTCTCTGGCTACCTTCACTTTCTTCAATACATGCAAACACACACAAAAAATTAGTTTCAAAAACATGAGACTCTGAAGTCCTTGTTGATATTTTTTGTGGAATCCTCCCTTTATGTTGGTTTGAACATAACATCAAACCTCCACCATCATATATTTCTTCCACATTCTGAGTCATAGGTTGCATACAATATTCATAGGATACCATTTCATCTATTACTAGAACATAATTATCTTTTGTTGTCATGCTTTTGGAAATCACATCTTCTTTTCCTTCAGACTTCATGATAGTCCAAGGTGATTGTTCAACATTTTCCTTCATCAGAATGTAATTCTGATTCCACTCTATAGAAATGTCTTTGCACATTTCTTTTTCTACCTTCATCGTCAGATCATCTCTAGTTGACTCTCTTATTAGCACATCCTTTTTTTTATATGGACTCTCCCAAGAGTTCATGCTACTTTCATCTAGCCTCTCTTCTACACCATCTTCTCTAAATATCGTTCCATGTTCTGGTTCACAATAGTGAACATCTTCCTCTATCAATGCTCTAATTCTAGTCTTGTTTTTCAGAGCATCCATCCTATGCTTCATTTCTTCACCAACCTGCATAAACACACCATTTAAATGTTCTCCAATACATGTAGTGAAACATAAATAATTAGATTTAAAAACATAAGACTCTTCATATGTAGTCTCCACTAGATCCTCTTCAAGTATTTCTGAACTTATCAAAGAGTTCTGAAAATCATCTAGAATCTATGCTTAATCATCCCCTTGAAGTAAAGGATCATGTTCAAGTTCACAGTATGAAATTTACATCTCAGACTCATCTATCCTAAATTCTTCCTTCAATACAAAAAAAATCCTTTGTTGTAGCTTCACTTGTAGTGAATGCCATCTCACTTTCCTCTTCATGGTATAACCATACCCCTGGTTCTCTTTCTCTTGCAGCATCTCCAAGAGAATACATTGCAATCCTATGTCAGCTAATTCTCAATCATACTCCTCTTGAATCATCATGTTGATTTATTATTCCTTGACATCTTTTATTATATTATGGATTTTCTTTGAACCTTTGCAATGAATTCTAGTATTCATCGCCTCCATTTCATCTTTCTCTTCCTATGTTAACTTCTTCTTGTTCACTTGTGGACTGTAGCCCAGACTTCACCTTCAGCAAGTCTCCATACCTGATATTATACCTCAACAAGTTATCCCTCCTTGATATTGTCCTTTTTTTATCTCTAGTTCTTCTAAT
The DNA here is from genome assembly GCA_001517045.1 of Pseudotsuga menziesii. Taxonomy (NCBI): domain Eukaryota; kingdom Viridiplantae; phylum Streptophyta; class Pinopsida; order Pinales; family Pinaceae; genus Pseudotsuga; species Pseudotsuga menziesii. The sequence goes on from LPNX010737736.1 coordinate 253,824, forward strand.
CTGGAACCTCTTGAGAAACCTTTGTTTCTCTTCTCAACTTCTATTGATCCACTTATTTTCTGAGAAGATTCAACTTGTTCCCTTCTTGTCCAACCTCTGTTGGATTTTTTGGGTTCTACCACTACTTCCTATTTCCTCTAAGAGTTCACAAACTCTTCATCAATAAATTCTATGTTCTTTGGTTCTTTTTTCCTCTTTTCTAAGAGATCACATGCTCTTCTTCATTTGGAACATAACTGTCTTGTGTAGAACTCCACTTTCTTTATTCTGTTGTAACATGTGGAATACTTCCAAGGATTTATTCTGCACTCTTATGTGGCTTGAACCAAACTTCCAATATAAAGCACACCTTCTCTTTCTGCAATTATTGATTTAAATCAATTCTAAATAATCTCACCTTACTAACCCTCTCAACACAATTGTTAGTATTCAACTTTAACATAAATTGAAAATCAAAATTTGTTTTACCTCTTGGATCCAATCAGAGCTCTCACAATCTTCATGCAAAATATTCTATGCTATGCTACCTTCACGCAGAATTCTTCTTATGCTATGATACCACATGATGCATAGGGTAATCCTAAATCTCAATATACCATCTACTTTCCCCAATATTTATCCTTCTCTATATTTAGCAAACTCAAAATTTAGGTTCTCACCAAATATTTCTTCAACAACTCTATTGCGTAGCTCTGTTTCTGCGAGATCAATTTTACAAACTTATGTTCTACAAACTAGTTTCCTATAGGATTTCTTCCACAACCTCAACTTCTCCGCAACTAAGTCTTTCCACAACTTCAACCTTTCCGCAATTGATTTTCCGCAACTTAATCTCCGCAAGCTCCTTTAAATTTCACAATCTACTTTTAGCAAATTGCCTTTCTGCAAGCTTCTCTCCACAATTGCAGATTACAAAAAATTTCTGAATTCAGAAATTTACTTCCACAATTTATGTGGCCGCAACACACATTTCCACAACCAGATTGTGTATCCAACTTTTCCCAAAGTTGAACTTCTACAAATTTCCTTTCGCAATATTCATTCTGCAAAGTTGCAGATTGTGGATTGTGGATCTAACTCTTCCCAAAGTTGGACTTTCGCAAATTCCCTCCCGCAATTCCTTTTCCACAACTCTTTACAACCATCAATTTCTTGTGGGTTCTTTCCCGATCGTCGATATGCAATTAGATGTAGATATTCACTTTTCTTTGGGGATCTGTTATTTCCCTTACACCTTTCTCTTACGTAGCGTCATATCTCTGTTGGCTTTAATATCATACATCGATCTGCTATCTCTTCCAGAGCTTCACTTAACCTTGCGTATTTCTTCTCTCTCATTCACGTTCACCTCGTGATCTCTTTCCCATCATCAATCCATCTTTTCTCCTTTAATATGGATCGTCCAAATCTATGTCGAACACAACATGTGTGTTGATTGATCAGAAGAATCGATCAATCGATCTCTACCCAACTTCACCGATCTCGTACTTTTTTAATTCTCAGCTTCCTTTCTACAAAACCTTTATAGGGGACCATCGATCCTCTCCGTGATCGATGACATAGGTTTTACTCATGTGTTTCATGCACAGAGATCCATCAAACACTCTATGTAACCTTCAACCATTCAAAGGCCCTAATTCCATGATACACATACTTAGATCTATCAATCATTCACATAGTTTAAGCAATCATTCAACTCATAAAATAATACATTTAGACAGAGTTGCAATTATACAATGATTATGCTGAAATAGTATTTCCTTCAAATAACACAAGGAATCTGTACATTCACATTTACTCTAAATCTATGTTTTGATATGTATAGACCTACTATAACTCTAACCATTGTCCTTGGCCCAACTATCCTTGATTGACCACACCTTAGCCAGATTTACAATATTTACCTACATCCTTTTAGCTAGATTTACATTGTTTAGCTATCCACTATTGCTTCAAGATCTTACATAATTTATACAATAGGATTCCTCAACCAATTATGGTTCAGATCCTCAATACACTCAACAATATGCTAACTAATTCTAATTAAGGAAAACTATTAAGCCTATCCTATGACTCACTGCCATTAGATGAGGGGTTTGTTACAAGACTCACACTTTGACTCTATGGTTGATTCAATCACCTAGTGACTCATCTAAATGACTCATCATCCATCTAGAATCACATAAAACATCTAGATTTATTTACAACATAATAGTTCAAGGACTATTAATTCAAGAAATGAGTACCCCTTCTAGGTTTGATCCAAATATTGGACTTGGATTTGGATGGAGAGAAGTATTCTCTTGCAACATTTCATCCCTCAACCATGTCTACCAATATGTTCCTAGTGATTAAAGCATTCTAATGCACTACATATTTTCTCTTAGATGCAAATAATCACATACAGAGGCCTTATGTGCATGTTCGGTTCCTTGTTCATGGATCTGAATACTTAAAAAGTACTTGTATGGAATAAGTCTTGAGTTTCCTCCCACAAGCATGGTCTAGTTCATAAAGCCTCTTAATTTTGTCCATATTACAACACAAAGAAAAATTATGCTCCTTGGGGGTTAGGTATGGATGTTTGAGGTGTTGTTCTTGATGATGTTAAAATATTACTCTAGGTCTTATGTCTTCATTATATGAACTATTGTTTGTATTCATTTCCCTACACATGCACCAAGCACATTTTTGTGGTTATCGATAACATGTGCGCGTTTTTCTTGTGCATGACGTGTGCATGTTTTGCTTCTCCAAAATGCCTATGCATTTTGATTCTCCATAACAGGTGTGTGTTTTGTAACTATAAAACACTTTTGTGCTTTTCTTACCCTAACCTAAGTCTCATATGCCATGTCAGGCTCACGCTTAACCAAACCAAGAATTACATAAAGAAAGCATGTTGTATTTTTATGTATTGTGAGGATGTTTCCTAAAAGTAGGATTGCATCTAAAAGGTCCCTCATCTTCTTGCACACACCCTGGACCCATCGATTACGCACAAAAACCAAATAAAAATCATTATGATACCAAGATGATCCATAAAATGTAATGGATGCTCCATTGGAAAAGTTTGTCACAAAGGATATTACAACTTACTTCTTATTTTATTAGCTTATTTTTATTGGAACTGAAGCATGAATAAGTAGACAAAATAAGTACAAAATCCACACAACAACACAATATAAACCATGGTGAAACCTACTATGCAGAAAAACCTAGCTATAAATGAGGACCATGCCTTTCTCTTTATGTTAAATTGCAAATACCAGGGAAATGGTACTCTATGGATTTACAGATGACCGTGGGATGACTTTGTAGCCATAACCACTACTATAGGATCTCCTATCTCATATGTTATTCCTTAACATCCACTCTTGTGTTGTTTCTTAGCTATGGAATATTATAATATATTATAATACAATGTGATATTGAACATATTCCTATAGTCGTCTAGAGTTAATTTTAGCATTTTTGCATGCCCCAACTACGGATTAAGGTTAGGGTTTTTGTCCTTATATAATGTTCTTAAAGATGCACACATGCGTAGCTCCCTCTGTGTGAGAAATCAGAGTTGATGTGCAATCCACTTGGTACCATGATAGTCAACATGATAGGTCATCTTATGCAACACATAACTTTTGCATATAAACTTCCTTTGGTGCTATTTTTAGATCGTTGGAAAGTTCTAGAAGTTCATAATAACATGAATGTGGATGTTTATAGTGATTAATATTTACCACAAAATACATATTTTAGACCCTAAAAAACCTCAGAATATTCATAATTAATATATTATAATCAAATAAATATTAAAAGAAAATAATATACTTATAATATTTTTTTTGACAAATAAAATAAAACAAAACAATTGTGTTATACTTGCAATATATATTATTATTAAGTAGTCTTAAACCTATATTATTTAGATTACTCCGAAGTGAACTTTTATTTTGTTCAGTTGTTAACTAATCACTTTGAATTAGTTTTTACAGGATATTTTAGTATTAGTTGGAATCACAAATTTAAATGTTCCACATTTGTTATATTTTATTTTTCATATAATTTTAGTTTTCTTTTATGAGTTATTTAAACATTTTTTTTAATAAAAAATATGTAATTAATTTTGATTAATAAATTAAGGTTTAAATATGTATAAATATTGTAGTGTGAATAGTTAAGGAATGTTTTTTAGTTATCTTATTAAAAATAAATCTCTTCAATATATATACTTAACATTTTAATTAAAGATTAGATTGGATAAGTATTAGATTATTATAATGGTGATACAATTATTAAATAAAATTTAGATGAACTCCATATCTTACCATGAGAAGTAGACCTTGATTGTAGTGAAACCATGCATTAAGAACAATCAATTATGCAATGTGCACAATCAATTAGGTAATGTGCAGCTCCTCTGACAATTGAACTCCATCTAGTAATTGGTTGTGAAGTTAATGTGCATATGGCTTAGTCTAACTCATAATTACCAATTTCAAAAAAATTAAAAAATTAGTTTCAACTATTTGATTCTTAGATACAACTATTAGCTTAAATCCATTGATGATACAACTATTAGCTTAATTTCAATTCCAATCATGACCTTTGCTTGAATTGCAATTGTCAATATATTAACTTTTAAATTAACTATTAGCTTAACTCCAATGATTATACAATTATTAGCTTAAATTCAACTTTAATCAAGGTTATATTGGATAAAAATTAGATTAACTATTAGATACAATTATTAGCTTAACTCCAATGATTTTACAACTATTATCTTAACTTCAACCATAATTGCTATTATATTGGATAACTATTAAATAATTATTAGATTATTGCAATAAAGATACAACTATTAAATAATTATTAGATTATTCCGATAGACATACAACTATTAAATTAAACTTTTATGAACTTCATCTCTTAGCATGAGAAATCCACCTTTATTGTACAGAAACCATACACCTAGTGTGAGAGTTAAACTCCATCAAGCAATTGAGAGTCGAGTTAATATGTATAAAGCTTAATCTAACTCCATTTGGAATCTAAAAAACTAAATAACTTTAAGTTGTTATATCAATAATTACAATAAATTTATATTAAGTTAACTTCTATATAATTAAGACAGAAAACAACAAACAACATGAAAGACATGTATCCTCCTAATAACACCTTAGACAACCATCAACCCGCAAGTGAATCTCTAACCTTCTTTTATTGTAGTCATGTAAATCAATCACACTCCATCATCCTCCTAATAACACCGTGACAACTATCAACCCGCTGAAATCAACAATCAGTGAATCTCTAACCTTCTTTTCTTCTGCTTATGTGAATCATTCACAATCGATCCATCCGACTCGGTATTTGTTGAAATGGATGGTGGATCATCGCCCAACCGTTTAAAATTTGGCTTAATCATGGTCCACCCATCAGTGTTATTTGGCATCAATGAACAGGCCAATGGCATGAATGTATTCGCATCCAAAGTCTGCTTTCGAAACCCTCGCAGAAATGTTAAGAGATCCTCCAGGGACAATTTTAGCAGATCATGCTCGAAGTACTTTAGCAACGCCAAGCCCATTCCGAAAATAATCTTCATACCCTCGTAAAGAAAAACGTCCCATATCCGAACAGCTAATCGAAATGGCAAGTCTGCGGAGAAAGCAGTCATGAACCAACTGGTTGCATACATCGCTGGCGTGACATTCTGTTCTTCAAAATGCTTAGCCAGTTTGGGCAGCCGCTCCTTCACAAGCATTTCGAACTGAAACAAGTATTGGTGGACTAAAGGCAGACCTTCTAAATACATACCTCGAATTTGCATGCCTTTGAGCAATGCCACCATAACCCAAAAAGCTTTATCCTCATCCATGTAAAGCAAAACCATGCCCGCTATGAAATTCATCCCCTGCGTATACCCAACCTCTGTGTCGTGAACTGAATACGCCTTCAACACATTGTGGAGAGACCGCTGCCCGTCTTTCGTTTGAAATAATCCGTGTGATGGCAAAGTCCGACGGATGTCTTTAACTATTTGCTTCGCTGATAATTCTGATGTCTGGGAAAATTCGTCGGAGAGGAGCAGTGAGTAAATTCCTGGGTTTGCCAGCAGAAGGTCCCGGCCGCCTGAAATGAATTGCCAAACGACAGACCTCATCGAGTCGGCAATGCCATTTCTGATACAACTTTTGATTTCTCGTGGGTTCCTCTCGAAGCAAAGCTTTCCAATTGTGATACAACTTTTGATTTCTTGTGGGTTCCTCTCGAAGCAAAGCTTTCGAAACAGAGGTGCAAGTGTTAACCGCCGCTTTTTACTTCCATTTTCCTTTTTGCCACCCTCGGCATTGTTGGATGACGTCCCTGTGGAATATTGTGCCTTAAGCTTCTCATTACCATCCTCAAACATTTCGCTGCCCTGTTTTTTGTTCATTCCACTGAACGGTAGGGAAGTTTGGTCGAT
>LPNX010737736.1:261482-292114 GCA_001517045.1 Pseudotsuga menziesii
TCTCTACACTTAATAGAGTGTAGGATATGGATATATGCTGGTTTTACTAAGTTACGCTCTGAGTGTGTGCTATCACTTTAAGATAAAGAACTCTAAGTAGAGCTTAGCAATATGTAGAGGAAGTTGATTGAATACGTCTAAATGACCTCAATTTGGCCAATGGGTGTGTGGAATCCATGTATATATATTTATGAAGGTTTTATTTTTCAAATAAAAAAAACGAAAAACATTCCTTTTTTGAAGTTATGTTCAGTAGTTATGCATAAAAATATTCCCAATTCTTCAAAATATTTTTGAAAAAAATCCTCTATAATAGCAAGAGGACTTTTCTCTACAAATAGCCATGTAAACTTCTAAGGATGACATTTCACCTCCTCCTTGAAATAATGTTCGTTATAATGTAAGATATTAGTATAATTGTATTGGTCGTTTCCTGGAAAGTAACCTCAACGAATCTAAAAAAATATTCTAATACCTTTCATGGCCTCCAAATGACACTATAACATCGCACCCTTTACTTCCCCTTGCAGTTTGGAATAGCGTAGGACGCAAGAATTGTACTACCTATAATGTGTATAGATGTCAATAAATCATCACTTTTAATCAAATCACGAGTCTTGCATCTAGTAAAAAGTTAAAATTGGACTTAAGTGACTCATTCAAAATATTTGTTGCTTTAACCATGCTAAATTTGCTAATGTTTAATTCCCGGGGCATCCTTGAGGGTCCAATATGATAACACGCTCGTTCATATTGGGGGGTTAAAAATGAAAAAATTTCAAACCAATATATTGGTGCTATATTAATGGTAAAAGGGTTTTTTTTATTATATAAATACCCAATATCATGGGGCATTTTTTATTTCAAAAGTTTTCTCGCGCCTTTTCCATATTCCTGCTTGATGCATGCATAGCATTTTTCCACCGTTTTTCTAGTTTTGGTCATGGTTTTGGTGGGTTTGTGCTGGTTTTGTAGCCATTTTGTAGCACGTTTGCAGTATTGGAGGAGGGCACGCATAGGGTTTCTCTGGTATAGTGTTGGAGGCAAAAAAATTCTTGTGCCTTTCCCATATGCCCGCGTGATTCCTGCATAGCATTTTTCCATCGTTTTTCTGGTTTTGGTCATGGTTCTGGTGGGTTTTTGGTGGGTTTGTAGTACGTTTGCAGTGTTGGAGGAGGGCACACATAGCAATGTTGGAGGCGGGAATGCATAGGGTTTCTCTGGTGGAGTGTTGGAGGCAAACATTTTCCCATGCCTTTGCCATATGCGTGCGTGATGCTTGCATAGCATTTTTCCACCGTTTTTCTGGTTTTGGTCGTGGTTTTGGTGGGTTTGTGGTGGGTTTGCAGCACATTTGCATGGAAGTGTTGGAGGTAAGCGATACTTTGTTTTTATTTCATTTCTTTCATGTGGAATGACCATAGGAATAGATAAGGACTTATGGTCACCTTCCTCTAATTTCAAAGGCTTAAAATGAGGTAAGGGATACTGTGTTTTTATTTCATTTCCTTCTACACTTATTCACTTCGGGCCAAAATTTGTTCCATAGGAAGAAGAGGATGTATGCATTTATATTTCTATAGTATCATTTTGTTTGAACCATAAATGGAAACAAATTTATTTATTATTATTTTTCATATATTCTCTCTATTTCTTTCCATGTTCTTTTTTTGTGAGAGAATGTTAGCCCTATTATATTTTGCATCCATGGGATTGGAGTATATATCGCACTTGAACATATGTTTAACCCATCATTATTTGGATCAAAAGGGGAATGTCCATGTTCTATTTGAACAAAATGTATCATTTATTTGACAGTTGGTTGTTTTATATCCTTAGGAAGTTTATTATCCCATCTACTAGTTGGAATAGGATTGAATAATTACTTCGATGGCTTGTATCCTAGGAATTTTCTAGGCTTTGCAGGACTTTGGGATGATAAAATATTTATGCCTACTTAGTAGGATCTTTAGAGATGAATTTAATCATATAGTCAACGGTTGCATCTAAGTTTCATGCAATCAACCTTAGGTTGTTTTCATTGACATTTATGAGTAGGTTATTTTATGAACATGCTTGTTTTTAGGGTCTTGCTAAGATTTAGTATAGAGTCTCTTTTTTCTATGATGGTGCTGGATGGTACTTCTTCGCTAGTTATTTCCTAAAGCACTCCTTATAATGATAATTGTGCTTGTTGGAAAAAAAAAGCAGTGACCCATAGATACATACATACATATATATATTTCCAACTTTTTCACCCGTTATCTTGACTAGTGTTAACTCACACCAGCATTGACCCCATTTTCACACCACAAGGTGAAAGAGAATATTAATACACAACATGTAACAAGATAACACACCACAATAGAAAATGAATGGAGGGATGGGTAGAGGAAAGAAGGAAAGATGCAAATTTGTAAAACATTTTGCATGGGAGGTGGGGATTCAGTCATTAGAAGGATGATTCTTCGATGTTAGTCTTACTTTTGAAGAGAAAATGATTAAATTTTTGAAATATTTAGATTAGGAAAAAATTCTTTATTACACAGGTAAAATCCTCAGTGCCTACATAGATTGAATGTGTACATATATTCAGTCATTTCTAGGGATCCTTTTGTCAACAATTTGGTCTCATGGTGAAAGGGTGTATACCCTTATGTCATTGTAAGAAGCATTATTTTCTTAATGGCATTTAAAGTCCAATTTTCTGTCGATATTTGATTTTCCTTGAGTCCCACTTACTGAAACTTAGGTCCAGACCTTGTTATCATTGCATAGAAAATGTTTCTAGTATGGATTTTGGGAAGAAATGCTTGAGAATATCTTGGAAAGCATATTAAGATTATGAGGTGAAATTAAATTCCTCCCTTCCAAAATCTTGTTGATTTCTCTTTGTTACCTCTCATTAGAGCTACAATACATATTCACACTAATGTGAGAGATATAAGTCCCTTGAAGTGTTATGGCTGCAATTTCATTGTGTTGTCGAGCTATGGAAGCTCTAAAAACTACGTAATCTTCACCATTTGGATGGAAAATTGATCTCAAATATCTAGGGAGTGAATTTAAGAGTTGTTCCATTTATGTAGGAAGTTCCCAAAATGGTTTACTTGAGCTTTGTGAGTGACTATTAAACAAATTTATCTCTCCTTGGAACATTATTCATTTATTAGGTGAGTTCACTTATTGCTAAGTTTTTTCTCTTACCCAAAGCCCAAACACCGTGTAGAATAGATATTAGGCTTGCAGGTTGGGAATATTAGTCAACTAGGATGTTTTTATCATTTCCTAGAGTGGATTGTAATGCTTGGGGAATTTTCATAGAAAAAGAACAAGACTAAATTCCAAAAAAAACAAATAACTTTGATCACCTCTATGTTTTTCATATCTTGTTTTGATCACCTTTTGATCTTCTGTAGGTACGTTGAAGATGACTCTTCAGTTTGGGGAGGGCTATTTGAATAAGCCACCAACAATACATTTTGTTTCAAGGTGTTTCATCCTGATAGTAAGATTTATTCATCCTTTTTAGAGATTTGAATTGAAAGTAGGCATACCTTGCTTCCTATCTCCTTTTTTATTAATGAACTAATATGAATGTGTAAATTTGAATTATTTTTTTTTAAATTTATTTATGGATGCACTCACCTTATTTCGTAGCCATATTATATCTAAACTTTTGAAAAAATTGTTATAATTTTATTCATTTCTTAACCAACTAAAATGTACATATGGATGGGAATCCAGATGGATCCAAGTGATGTTGTGGACTTTGGAATTTTTATTGGTGAAGAGACTTGTGCCCTTGGCACAGTCCAATGTCAAAAAGGTTGTACATATGCTAATATCCATTGTGAAATTGTGAATGATGAAATTGTTGAATATCCTTTTGATTTTATTATTGACCCAACTAGATTTCCTTTAAATGCAAAGCAAGAGAAAAAAGGAAACCTACAACAAAAAATATAGGAATTAAGAGGAAAGTATGCATGATGGTTGCTGAAACATTGGAATCACATGTAATGGAAGGATCACCAATCTCTAAAAAACATTCAAGGGAATGTGGAGGAACCTATGCATAAAAAACCAAGAGTTGGTAATGTGTCTCAGTCAGTGGAACACGATGTGGTTGATCCTAATGTATTGGTATCTTGGGAACATAAAGTGAATAGTTTAATGGAATAGTTTGTCAAGGAGAAGATAACACTAAATGTATATTTAGAAAATGGGAAACCTAATATAAATATCCATTGTGAATTTTTTGGCATTGATTATGGAATGGGGGAAGTATGATTGGAAGCATGAACAGTTATTAACTTCAAAAACAATCATATGAAAACAGGTTTCAATCAACGTCACATTTCAATGTTGGGAATTAATGAAATTCCTTCATCTAACAAAGAAAAGCAGACAATGGTGGCTAGATATGAACTTGATATTGATCAATCAATCAAACTTCTACATGATTTCAACCAAACGTAAGAGCGTAATTTTTTCAAGGTGGTGGAAGCAACACTTGCAAACTATGAGGACAAGGAAAAAGTAAGAGTGGAATGTACATGATGCAATTGATAGTTCTCTTTGGTGCCGAAAAGTGCTAATATTGTCAGTTCTCTAAATGAACACACGAAATCAAAGAAGCACACTACTAATACTATGGTTGAGGATTCACATGATACAGTTGTGTTGAGGAGTGGAACAGTTGGGAGACTGAAAAATCCTACCAATGAAAAGTCCCAACAAATTTTAACTAAGTTCTTGATCCCATCACTACCATCACCATTACATGGGGCTTTTGCAAGTCCATATGCTTCTACTTCAGGTGTGTTAATTACCCAAGTTTAAATTTAATTTGAATTTGAATATGCACATTAATTTATTTGTTATTACTTGTTAGTAGCAGTTAGTAGATCATTGACCAATGCTTTTTTTCATCTTCTTATAGGAAAAATACCTCCCCCAGCATACTAACTGCTACTAACAAGTAATAACAAATAAAGTAATGTGCATATTCAAATTCAAATTAAATTTAAACTTGGGTAATTAACACACCTGAAGTAGAAGCATGTGGACTTGCAAAGGGGGTATTGGGATCCCTATATTGAGAGAAGAGGGGAGAGATTGGACACAAAGGCTCTAATGGATGAACAACATGGTGGAAAAATGTGGGACATAATGAAACATACTAGGAGAACACTAAATTATCATGGTACTGAATGTCGTATTAATGGTACATATGGACATATTCATCACAAGAGGTTTTTTGAAATAGGAACACCTTTTGATTCATTGACATGAAATTTTTGTAAGATGATACCTAATTGAGATGACTTTCAAATGTGTTTATATCGCAAATCAAGTAGCAACATGAAAAGACATGGGACGGATACAGGGAAAGGGATAAGGTTGGACCATTTGACTCAAACTAAAATCAAAATTGTTGCAAGAGATGTAAATTCTACACATAGGTTAACACTACGATCTCCTTGGTGGGAGAGGACAAAGGTTGCTACACTTTCTATTGGAACAAGTTATCTAAGGGAAAATTTGTTCGAATCTGCAAGAAAGATGTGTTTAGGTTTTGCAAGGATGTGTGTGAGGCTCATAAGAAAGGGAAATTACAAGGTAAAGATGTAGTTTGGGAATTTGTTCAAGATATATTTCACAACCTAGTTCATTCAAAGTCGAGTAGAAGGTATAGTGCATCCACTCAATCCATTTATGAGATGATTAAATTATGGGGAGGTCCTAGATTACATAGATTTATTATCTTTAATTTGGATGGCCCTTCGATATCTACAGCCTTAGGGCAAGTTAGAAAATTAGTGACATATATCCTAGGGGAGAAAGAGTAGATTTTTGAGACAATCAGAAAATTTTATGCTTTGTATAAATCCAAACATGGTATAGAGGGCCCAATTCCCATATGCCTTGCTGAAAATGAAACTGTTGTGAAAAAATATGTAAGGTGGGTAGCAAAAAGTGATACATTGGTGGGTTTTTATGGTAAGAAAGAAGAACATAAGTGCCAATCACATTTCTTGGTGATAGTTTGTGAGGGAACTGTAGGCTATGAGATTATTACAAATGACTTCAAGAATTGTTTGATTGGCCATTATGCACATGTTATTGCTGCAAACCCTTTACATGAGAAGCTTCCTAATTTGCACTACAACAAAAATGGATTTAACGTCAAATTTAGCACCGGATTTTAGTGTATTTTTTTCCCAATTGTGGTGAACAATCTGGCGCTAAACCTGGCGCTATTGTACATTTTCATAAAACGCCGTCTATTGCATCTTTTTTCCCATCCTTTTTAACATCGATTTTTGCGTCCATTTTTGTGCCCAATTTTTTGCATCTTTTGTTACGCCTTTATTTCCTCCCAATTTTGCAACTTCTATTGCATATTTTTTTGCGTCATTTGTTACATCCTTGTTTGCACCCAGTTTCACGCTCAGTTTTGCATCCAATTTTGCATCTAATTTTGATCCTAGTTTTTCATAGAGTCTTGCACCCAATTTTGCACCATGTTTTGCATAAAATTATGTGTCCAATTTTGCATCTAACATTGCATCTAGGATTGCATCCAATTTTTTGCCCAATGTTGCATCTAGTTTTGCATCCAATTTTACTTATAATGTTGCATCCCCATTTGCATCTAATTTTGTATCTTGGTTTACGTATTTTTTTGTATCCATGTTTGTGACTAATGTTTCATCTCGTTTTACATCATATTTTGCATCTAGGTTTGCACCTAGTGTTGCATCCCAGTTGATGTCTTTTTTTGCATCTATGTTTGAGTCCAATGTTGCACCCATTGTTGCACCTAGTGTTGTGCATAGTTTTGTAGCCATTTTTGTATCTAATATTGCTTCTAGTTTTGTGTCCAATGTTGCATCCCATCTTGCATTCAATATTACGTCTATTTTTGCATCCAATGTTTTGTCCCATCTTGCATCCAATATTGTGTCTCATTTTAAGTTTTTGTTTGCGCCAAGTGTTCCTTCCATTTTTGCACCTAGTGTTATTACACCTAGTTTTATGTCCATCGATACACCATATTTTGTGCTCAATTTAATGTCGAATTTTACGTCTAGTTAGGATTCCACTTTTGCATCTACTGTTGCGTTTAGTTTTGGACCTAGTATTGCATCTAGTTTTGAGTCATTAATTGTGTCTAGTGTTGAGTCTCTTTTTGCATCCAATTTTGCATTGTGTGACATCCATTTTTGTGTCCATATTTGCATCTAACTTTTTCATCCACTTTTGTGTTTGGTGTGATGTCCACTTTTACATCTTGTTTTGCATTTAGTGTTGCATCTAATATTGCATCCATCTTGCACCACTACATTTTTTACCTTTATAAATACATTCCAATATCATTAGGGCATGGACGACTCGAACCACCAACCTCCTACTTGTAAAACAGGTGCTCTTCCATTGAGCTAGCACCCTTTAAGAATCGGGAAGGCGAGAAATATTAACACAGATTTGATCATTTGTAATTCTAATAAAAGACAATAAGATACAAAGACATTCAAGCTTAAAATCCAATTTAATTTTTCAAACACACTAATAAACACAAAAATATACCGACCTTAGGAAACAAAATATCGTAAACAGTTACACAATCTATTAAAGTGGTCAACAAAAGCGTCTTAGAGAACAACATAATGCATTGACGCATACCTAATAACCTAAAATTGATATGGACAAAGAATAAATGATTTGTTTAAGAAATAGTTGTAGAATCCAATTGAGGATGTGTGTGTTGCTACATAAATTTTGTTATTCATTGATGAGGTAATTTTGTTCAGCAATGGGATGGTAAGAGAAGAACTCATGAATGGTTACTAAGAGAAGATGCATACAAACTAAATAGTGATACAAACTAAAGATAAACTTAGGGAATATTTCTTAAATCTACCAAGAAGTACATATAACTCCATTATACCTACCATCTACAAAACATGTACCTACTACAGCTTCAAGATCAACCACTATCTATAGAATAGAGACAACACATTCACATCCCAGCTAGAATAGACCATACTGTAGTCATGGCCTATTAGGGGAGGGTATGCACATTCAAAAATAAGGTTTATCAACCCCAGAGGAAAGATGCCTAAGTGAACAGCCCAAGAGTAGCCCAAAGAAATGAACACGATCTACTTTATCAGCAGCAAAATGGAATTATCATGCATTCTTCATGTGCTAACAAATGGAATTCAATTCAAAGGAAATTGTGAAATTATTAGTGATTCCAATATGACTACAACAATAATCTAGTTCAAATGATGGAGAAAAACCATTTCTTAGCTAGATGTAAGGTCCTTGATGGAATTGGAGTAATGTTGGTGGTAGCAATTCGAATGAAGACTGAGCCAAAGAAGTTGAATGGAACAATGGAAAATAGGTGGGGAGGAATAGGTTCAGTAAAAAACCACCAACAATCATTATAATAGATGAAGCAAAAACCTAAAAGAAGTGAAAAAACCATCAAGTTGAGATTTAATATAAGAATATGAAGGTCTTATTAGGAATGTGGGTCTTCCTAAGTTTTGATATGTCTCATTAGAAAGCTGGTAAAAGAGACTTTTAGAAAATAACAAATTCTAATATCCAGTGTTGTTAATTTTTCCCTTCAAGGTGACTGTAGGAAATGTATCAGAGAGTTTGAATTAAATTTTAATGTCCTTGTTTCAAGTTGTGTGGTGAGAAAAAGAAACTGTATTAATTATCTATAAAATCACCTAAGTGTGAAAATAAAACCTAATAATGCCTAGTGAAGTGGTATACAAAATTACACTATTTGGTTATTCATATATTCATGTTGTGTCAAGTGGTAGATATAGGAAACATGCTCTAGGGGGTCCTACCACATACATGAACATATAAATGCATTTGGTATGGCCCTAAAACACATCTGGTACACGGTGTAATAAAAGCTGGCAAATCCAAGCTATCGATAAAATTATGATTCCAATTTATGGAGGGAAGATAAGATCAACAACTCTCATGAATTAACTCAATGTGCATTTCCAAGAATTCGGATGATCAGGAGAAAGTTACTGAGGACAATAACAACCATTGTTGTTCATAATATATACTTAATAGTTTGAAGATTCATGCATATAGACCTCATGAATCCTAACACATCATCTACACAACTATTCACTTGCAACAAATCCATTGAAGAAAAGATAGAAGACTACATTGCAATGAAATAGATATCATCAACAAATAGCATCATGAGGCCACTACTCCGTTCATTCTCGTCATCAGCAATAACATTTGTATAAGACTTTATATTAATTTACTGCAAACAAGTTAATACAAGGTTAAAGGCTACAAAATGCAACATAAAGTATCTATTTGGCAATACCCAAAATATACCACTACATTATGAATCCTTCTTTTCTAGGGAAAACTATCACATTTTATTACTATATAAAGCACAAAAATGCTTTCTATGGGTGTTGTAGCACAAAATACAAAATATAAATCTTACTTTGCTTTGTAAACCAAATCTTAAACTATTCACTAAACATAATGTCCCTTTTAGGAAAACAAATATAGTTGTTATCTCTAGGGTTGTTCATCTTGCTTATTTTTAAATTTTTAATTATGATTGGTTTTTATTGTTTTTTATTTTACTTTGTTTCATATTTTATATTTGATTTCTCACCATTAGGGTTCCTTTTGTTACCTTAAATCATTAAAGTTTCTATTCATTGATTATGATCCTATGTATGTGCAAAAGAGTATATGTTACAAGGTGAATTCTTACAGTTGGCAGCGTTTTGTCCACATGGAATTTCATTGAGAAGTTTATTATTTATTAATATCATGGCTCATTGGTTTACGCCTGTGGACATGATGCACATGTTACCATGCTTCTCTATTACTCTTCCAGCCTGCAAAGGAATCAGGCACAGGATCAAAAAGAATGATACAAGAGGAAGCACTGGAAAATGTGGAAGGCATATTCGCAATGCATGTTTCCAGTGATTATCCTACATATGTGATTGGTTCAAAACCTGGGCCCTTACTCGCTGGCTATGGATTCTTCAAGGCAGCAATTACTAAAAAGGTGGGCATGCAGCAATCCCACAACATTTGACTCATCCTATATTGGCAGGTTCTGCTTCTACTTACAACATCTCATTTCCCGTGAAGCAAATCCCTTGGATTCTTAGTCCATATCTATTGCTGCGTTCAATGGAGGTAGTGCACTCAATATCATTCCAGATTCAGTTACTATTGGTGGCACATTTCGGGCTTTTTCAAATGAGAGCTTTTACAAACTAAGGAAGAGAATAGAAGAGGTTATTTTAGGACAAGTTGATGTCCATAAATGCACTGCAGTTGTAGATTTCTTTGAAAAAGAGGATCAGTTTTATCCTCCAACTTACAATGACAAGGAAATACACAAACATGTACACAGAGTCGTGGCTGATGTAGTTGGTCTCCATAACTCATTTTTATGGTGGCCTTCTCATAAACGATTGAAAACCCTGGCATTCATGCCTAATTATCCTTCCACTCCGCACCCGAAGAGAAAGCTTGCCACTGGCAGAACATCAATTTCAAGAGATAAGTTGAAAATGAAGGAGGATAACTCAATTGGATCCGCCTCCTACTACACAATTATGACTTCTCTCATATTGGGTTCGAGTTCGAGTGCTCTCGCAGAGGAAGTTATTCAACTGTAGGAATATTCTGGGACTTTTGATGCAGAAGGTCTTGTGAATGCAGTTCCTGGTTTCCTGGAAAGATATCCTTTATTCGCATTTGGTTTTCTTTTGTTGTGTTCTTGGTCATGCCCCTCGTATCTGATCTAACTGATAGATCAAGGAAATTGGTTTCAGTAGAAACTGCTTACTCGAATCTAAGGGACGAAGTCGATTTTAAGATGGTGCCACCCAGGATGGGTGCAGAGGACTTTGCCTTCTACACAGAGGTTAATTTTGGTGCCTTCTTTTACATCGAAATGAGGAATGAGACCCTTGGGTCTGTTCATTCAGGACATTCTCCTTACTTTATGATTAATGAAAATATTCTCCCCACTAGTGTTGCAATGCACGCTGCGATAGCTGAAAGATGATGGTCTTGGCTACAATCACTGGCATCTTTTTGGGTCACTTATGCAAGAAATATCCATCAATGGAGTAATTTGTTGAAACCCATGCTTGGCCGTAAAGAACTACATTGCATTAGAGCAACTACTCTTGATGAGTATTGCAAATATATTGAGAAGGATTCAGCTTTAGAACGTTGTTTCCAGCAAGTCTATGTTAACCAACCGCCAGTGGAAGATACAGTCTCCATTCTCCATGGTCTGCGTGAAATATATGAGTTGCATCATGGTGTTCGGATCTCTGACAGTGCCCTTGTGGAAGTAGTAATTCTTGCAGACCGCTACATTAGTGACCATTTCTTACCTGATAAAGCTATTGATTTTGTTGATGAGGCAGTAGCAAAACTGAAAATGGAAATCATGTCGAAGCCCACTACTCTAGATGAAATTGATCGTGCTATATTGAAACTTGAGATGGAGAGACTCTCTCTCACGAATGATACAGATAAGGCTTCAAAAGATAGGTTAAGTTGTCTTGAAACAGAGCAGGTCTTTTGAAGGAAAAACAACAAGAGTTTTCAGAACAATGGGAACATGAAAAAGCTGTAATGACACACATTCAATCCATCAAGGAAGAGATTGATCGGGTAATAAAAGTCTAGTTGCAAGACTACCGCCTGCCTCAAGCACATTGGGTTTATTACCGAGATGAAATTAGGAACATTTCTACCTCACATTTGACAGCGCTGCCAATGATTCCAGATTTCAAGGAGTTGAGTTAATCATCCCCAGACTATTAGGGATTTGGTCAATATTTTCCCAGCAGCATTTAAGCATATAATGCTACAGATGTTAGACACCTAAAAATAAATATTTATTTTTATATTAGATGGCTGTTAAAGTTCAATATTTCCAGGCATCGAATCATCATTTCAGCAACTAACTTGATAGGTGGCAGACCTCATCGAAGAGGCAGAGGACCAAATAATTTTTGATTTCTTGTAACTAGTTAGTGGATGTAATTGATATAAATTCTAGAATTGTTCAATGTGAAGGGGGAGTTCCTTTCCGTAGGAAGCAGGGGACTGGAGGTTGGCAGTTTTGGGGAGCCATGCTTGATCATTTGTAAGCACATCTGTGTAGCATGAACTTTTTGCAGCTTCAATGACAGGTTCTAGTTTTGAATAAACTTGATGATGATTTGCCTTTGTGTTATATAAATTGTCTCTCTGATAATTCTGTTATGTACATGGTCATTCATATTCCATTACAATAATTCTTATCGTGAGATGACAATTATCTTTTATTTTTACAAACATTGACAGTTTCACTTCATGATTTAGGATCATAGTACCTGGGTATTGAACTTTGTGATTGATTTCATGTTATAAAGCATCTGTTTGATTTTCCTGCAGCTCTAATTTATACCAGCCTTTACTTCAATACTTTGATCTCCTGATAAATACCTGTATTTACCCATCTGTGATATATACCAGCTCTGTTCATTGTAAATTGTGTGATGTTTTGATTTCATACCTAAACTGTGAAAACTGTAGAAACAAGTAATACTAGCTTAGTGCCTTCTAGTACTGAGAGGTTCCATTAGCCCTGTTTTGATAGCAACTTGTGTTTTTAATTTGATTTCATTTGATTTAAACATTTTTGAACAAATATTTCCTTAAGCTTGAATCCCGTAGTCTAGGTTCAACTTTAGGGATAACATCTTCTGGTGCCGTTGCCGGGGACGGAGGAGTGAACATATCTTCCCCGAGAAAGAATAACAAAGATCTGATCCAGCTCTTGACGGTGAACAGGAGCAGGGCATTAGTTAGACTATAGATTTATTCACCGGGCAACTCCATGTTCGAAGAATCCAGAGCCAATTTTACAAGATGTGTAAGAGTTTTGAAACCATGGTGGCACAGAGATTGGCTCCGTTCAATTTCTCAGATATTCCTGGATTTCCAAATACAGTACCTACCATGGATGAATGGGGATATTTTATTCTGCCATTCCTAGAAGGGGAAGATGAAAATCCGGCATATCATGTACTTAAATTTCATCAATACATGGATCAGCTAAATATACATCATGAAGATGTATTGATGAAAATGTTTATGTATTCATTAGCTGGTAGTGCGAGAAAATGGTACAGAAATCTTCCTCCTTCCAGTATTTCCTCTTTGAAAGACTTTCATGATACCTTTAATTCATATTATAAGAGGATATACCCAGATGAGTGCATTTTTGAGGATTGTTGTAGGGGATATGCATTATATATGCAGAGTTTAGAAGCAGATTTTTCCAGTAGTGAGGATGAAGCCGATGGTTATGATGTAAAGAAAGAAGAAGATTTATTATCTTCCTCTGATTCTGTTTCACAAGAAGAAATTTTTCAAAATACTAAAATTGATGAGATCATCATAGAACAGAAATCTTCATCTTTAGATGCTCCATTGTGTGGTGAAGACATTAACATATCGGTGGAACCTCCAGGAGAAGACATTAAAGTTTTAGATTTGGATCAGCATCAACTGATTCACTCTGAACATATCCCAATCTATGATGAGTATTCAGATGAAAAAGAACAGATCCCTACATAACATTTTGTTAAATTGAGGGACAACCAACAAGTGTATGATAATTATGAATCAAATTTTGGTGAGGAACAGCATTGTGTAGAAATCAACCATCCTGAATCTGTAGAATACATTGAGCAGCCATATTTGCAATCCAATTTGCAGGTAGCTGAAAGTGGCAACCATTATGAGGAAAAGGATATACAGAGATATTTTGATCTTCAGCAAGAGGTATTTCCTTATAACTTCATTGATCCATTTGTTGATTATATGGAGTCTTTGAGCAGCTCAAATGTCAGATTGTTTTTGTCAAAGGGAGGTTGTCTTTTCCTTTCTTATGAAATGAATTTTCATATTCCATGGTCCCCTTTATGCATCATTTCCAGATTAGAAGATTTTCCAGTGGGGTCAATTAGATCATCAATAGATTTGTGGATTATATTTCTAAAGATATGGATGGAGAAGACAGAGTTTAGGGCAGATTTTATTTCCATTAAAAATTTCAAGGAATGGAGCTTGATATGAGCATTATTGAAAAAATTTCTTCCATTTTGTCTTCTTATCTAATGCCAAACTCAGAATTTAAAGTCATATTTTTAAAAGAATCTGCTGAGAAAGAGATTGAAGCTTTAGAGGTCAAAATAGAGGATTTGTCATTTCAAAGCCCTTTTCAGCTGTTTCTCGATATCAGCATTGAGAATAAGGACAAGTTTGATAATTCAAAACTGAGAAAATGGTATGACCCGGTAGTTGACTACATCAAGGAATTTATCGAGTCAAGGTTTCAGTATACATTTTATGATAAATCTAAAAATCAAAATTGCAGACAATTGATGATTGTTGTTCTTGTTTTCATTTTGCTAATACACAGATCAAGATTTTCATTAAGTATTCAGATACTTGTATGGCTTCACTGGAAACATGATTTTACCTTATCAAAAGAAAGTAGTTTTTGATTAGTGTAGAAGCTGTAAATAAATAAGCTTGATGCTTCAAGCATTTCTTTAAAGTTTGGACAGTGTGATCATATGGTTGTGAGAAGATTATTTCAGTTTTCAGAGTAGTTTAAAGATTCAGCCAGTGGTTTGTTCAGTAGCAGAGATTTGTGATGAAGACTCCATCCCAATGGAAACAAGGCACTGTCAGCAAGTTCTCAAAGTCTCTGAGAGAAACTTTGTCCCCAGACGGGGCCAGATGTTATCTCTAGGGTTGTTCATCCTGCTTATTTTTAAATTTTTAATTATGATTGGTTTTTATTGTTTTTTATTTTACTTTGTTTCATATTCTATATTTGATTTCTCACCATTAGGGTTCCTTTTGTTACCTTAAATCATTAAAGTTTCTATTCATTGATTATGAGCCTATGTATGTGCAAAAGAGTATATGTTACAAGGTGAATTCTTACAGCTGGCAGCGTTTTGTCCACATGGCATTTCATTGAGAAGTTTATTATTTATTAATATCATGGCTCATTGGTTTACGCCTGTGGACATGATGCACATGTTACCATGCTTCTATATTACTCTTCCAGCCTACAGAGGAATCAGACACAGGATAAAAAAGAATGATACAAGAGGAAGCACTGGCAAAAGTGGAAGGCATATTCGCAATGCATGTTTCCAGCGATTATCCTACATATGTGATTGGTTCAAAACCTGGGCCCTTACTTGCTGGCTGTGGATTCTTCAAGGCAGCAATTACTAAAAATGTGGGCATGCAGCAATCCCACAACATTTGACTCATCCTATATTGGCGGGTTCTACTTCTGTTTACAACATCTCATTTCCCGTGAAGCAAATCCCTTGGATTCTCTGTCCATATCTGTTGCTGCGTTCAATGGAGGTAGTGCACTCAATATCATTCTAGATTCAGTTACTATTGGTGGCACATTTCGGGCTTTTTCAAATGAGAGCTTTTACAAACTAAGGCAGAGAATAGAAGAGGTTATTTTAGGACAAGTTGATGTCCATAAATGCACTTCAGTTGTAGATTTATTTGAAAAAGAGGATCAGTTTTATCCTCCAACTTACAATGACAAGGAAATACACAAACATGTACACAGAGTCGTGGCTGATGTAGTTGGTCTCCATAACTCATTTTTATGGTGGCCTTCTCATAAACGATTGAAAACCCTGGCATTCATGCCTAATTCTCCTTCCACTCCGCACCCGAAGAGAAAGCTTGCCACTGGAAGAACATCAATTTCGAGAGATAAGTTGAAAATGAAGGAGGATAACTCAATTGGATCCGCCTCCTACTACACAATTATGACTTCTCTCATATTGGGTTCGGGTTCGAGTGCTCTCGCAGAGGAAGTTATTCAACTGTAGGAATCTTCTGGGACTTTTGATGCAGAAGGTCTTGTGAATGCAGTTGTTGGTTTCCTGGACAGATATCCTTTATTCGCATTTGGATTTTCTTTTGTTGTGTTCTTGGTCATGCCCCTCGTATTTGATCTAACTGATAGATCAAGGAAATTGGTTTCAGCAGAAACTGCTTACTCGAATCTAAGGGACGAAGTCGATTTTAAGATAGTGCCACCCAGGATGGGTGCAGAGGACTTTGCCTTCTACACAGAGGTTACTTTTGCTGCCTTCTTTTACATCGGAATGAGGAATGAGACCCTTGGGTCCGTTCATTCAGTACATTATCCTTACTTTATGATTAATGAAAATATTCTCCCCACTAGTGTTGCAATGCACGCTGCGATAGCTGAAAGACGATGGTCTTGGCTACAATCACTGGCATCTTTTTGGGTCACTTATGCAAGAAATATCCATCAATGGAGTAATTTGTTGAAACCCATGCTTGGCCGTAAAGAACTGCATTGCATTAGAGAAACTACTCTTGATGAGTATTGCAAATATATTGAGAAGGATCCAGCTTTAGAACATTGTTTCCATCAAGTCTATGTTAACCAACCGTCAGTGGAAGATACAATCTCCATTCTCCATGGTCTGCGTGAAAGATATGAGTTGCATCATGGTGTTCGGATCTCTGAAAGTGCCCTTGTGGAAGTAGCAATTCTTGCAGACCGCTACATTAGTGACCTTTTCTTACCTGATAAAGCTATTGATTTTGTTGATGAGGCAGCAGCAAAACTAAAAATGGAAATCATGTCGAAGCCCACTACTCTAGATGAAATTGATCGTGCTATATTGAAACTTGAGATGGAGAGACTCTCTCTCACGAATGATACAGATAAGGCTTCAAAAGATAGGTTAAGTTGTCTTGAAACAGAGCAGGTCTTTTGAAGGAAAAACAACAAGAGTTTTCAGAACAATGGGAACATGAAAAAGCTGTAATGACACACATTCAATCCATCAAGGAAGAGATTGATCGGGTAATAAAAGTCTAGTTGCAAGACTACCGCCTGCCTCAAGCACATTGGGTTTATTACCGAGATGAAATTAGGAACATTTCTACCTCACATTTGACAGCGCTGCCAATGATTCCAGATTTCAAGGAGTTGAGTTAATCATCCCCAGACTATTAGGGATTTGGTCAATATTTTCCCAGCAGCATTTAAGCATATAATGATACAGATGTCAGACACCTAAAAACAAATATTTATTTTTATATTAGATGGCTGTTAAAGTTCAATATTTCCAGGCATCGAATCATCATTTCAGCAACTAACTTGATAGGTGGAAGACCTCATCGAAGAGGCAGAGGACCAAATAATTTTTTATTTCTTGTAACTAGTTAGTGGATGTAATTGATATAAATTCTATAATTGTTCAATGTGAAGGGGGAGCTCCTTTCCGTAGGAAGCAGGGGACTGGAGGTTGGCAGTTTTGGGGAGCCATGCTTGATCATTTGTAAGCACATCTGTGTAGCATGAACTTTTTGCAGCTTCAATGACAGTTTCTAGTTTTGAATAAACTTGATGATGATTTGCCTTTGTGTTATATAAATTGTCTCTCTGATAATTCTGTTATGTACATGGTCATTCATATTCCATTACAATAATTCTTATAGTGAGATGACAATTATATTTTATTTTTACAAACATTGACAGTTTCACTTCATGATTTAGGATCATAGTACCTGGTGTTGAGGCCTGGAAATTCCCAGGCGGCAACAGTAAGGGATTCTCCCCAATCAACGTTCCCAACTACCCCGTTGACTGTTTGGAATAGGGAATCCATTTGGTTTGCGGTCCAGCTACCGTAGGTCAAGAAACGAAAACTGAAGATTTACCGGTTGCGGCCCGGCCCACCGAGTTTTTGTATTTTGACTTAAAGAAATGATGTGCAAGTGCCTAACTAAATGCAGGGGGTCAAGATGCAGGGAGCGGTCACAACGTGATGCGCAGGTTCTTACCTCTCGTCTTGTGCTCGCAAGCAACCATACCAGATACAAAAAGAAATAAACTAACTATCTAAACTATCCCTAGGGAGCAAGGTTAACATTTTGGATGAGAAGTACATTTTCACATACATTAAGAGGAATCACAGATAGCTGATACTTCTTCTAAAGCACATGAACTCTTACAGATATTTAAATAACCGGATAGCCGATCATTTTATGACAACATTTATTGCTCACAGTGAAAGATATCCCAAAAACGACTGAAGAACATTTAACCAGCACATAGGTTCTGAACATTAAATACTCTTACAGTAAATGAAAACACAGCTGAAAACGAAATAGTTCCTCTTCAACATTATTCATTGAGTTGCGTTGATACATTCCACTTTTCACTCTCTCCAATAGACAAATTTGCAGTTTCCTTTGCAAAACGAAGTAGTTCCTCTTACAAGCAAACATTTACAAAAATTTTCCAGGGGAAAAAGCCCTTTCTCATTCCTACTTCTAAATATTTAAACTAGAACTGTTGCCCCTTGGGCTACCTTCCAGCGTGTCACTTTTCAGTTTCTTCAATGCTTCATATTCCGATCTTTTGTCAGCATGTGATTATGAAACACTTGATAACTGATCCGTCTCTGGGAACATGCCTTTACAGCTCCGTACTTCGTCCCCATTCACCTCATTTCAGTCATACCTCCGCCAAATGGGTTAGTCTTTCTTCTCGTCGTGGAAGATTGACCGGTCGCCTAGAAACTGCCTGCATTCAATTTAAGAGCATGATTTAAACAACAACTATTATCAATTAACCATCATTCCACAAGGAAATGGCCGAGCGAAACACATCCGGGCCTGGCAATATTCTATGGTTTCCGGCAGGAAAAACAAGTCGAAATTCAGAAAGAAGCGAGTTCGGGAGCCCGGAGGAACAGCCAGCCGCAACATCGGGTGGGACTCAAGTCGCAGCCAAGCGAACGCGGGTGGGATAGGCCACAAATCGGATGTCGGACGGTTTTAGTTTCGAACATTAGAAGACTCTAGGAGCCGCAACGGCGGAGGAGGAGAGTTAGAGGATACGCAGAGTGGATAGGAAAACTCAGTCGGACGTCGGACGACACTCAGATCGGGAGCTGACTATCTCTTCCCAGCCACAACGGCGGGCGAGCAGAAGCTACGGACAAGCGATTTATAGTTAACATAAATCGGGCGCCAGACGGTTTAGGAAATCGGACGCTGGAACGATCTGGGAGCCACAATGGCGGTGGAAGAGAAACTCACAGCTTCCGACCTGAAACTAAAAGGGAGCCAATTACAGAAAAACCAAGTACTCAAACAGTTTTAATTAACAGGAACATCTAGGTTCGTTCTTTCCACGAAGAGGCAACTCTGAAGAGCAAAGATCTCCCCTTTTTTGACCAGCAGACCAGGCATCCATGACTCAAACCAAAACTGAACAAGGAAAACATAAACCGACTGATATTCATCTTCGAAGTAAAACAAAAAAAACAGATATGCCTGAGAGGCTCAAGATTTTAACGATCAAACCAAGTAAAATGATGAGGAGGGGCCCAGAGTTTAAGTAAAAATAAATTCGGGGAGAACGGTTGCGGCAGCAACAACTGGCGATTTCCTGGTGAACCTAGATCTCTGGGTGACTTTTGTGGTAGACTATTTCACAACCAAAATGCACTAAATGAAATCTTCCAGCTATCCGGATTGCTCAAATGACCGGAGTGTGTACCTTGATCATTGATGCTAGTCCAATTCGGGGAAAGTGGACACCGAAACCTTCAAGTCCAGAGAATGAGTTTCATTTTTTACCTCTGTCTTCAGGTAGCTAACAGCATGGACACCACAGGATTGCAGCAGATACTAAACAGCAGTATTCGTTTGTTCCTCATTCCCATGCCATTTTAACACTTTGGTGCTTTGGAATTTTGTCCCTTTCATTTTAGTATTTCTGTGCGCCTTTCTTACTGATTTTTAATTCAAGATCCTCTATCCCATAGTGTCCTTTTGTGTGAGTGGTATATTTTAAGATTCAACTCACAGACGGAGAGGATCTTTTGGCTTTAAGTATTTACGATTTAGCACCTGTTTTGATTTATGATGCTTTATAGAAGTCTTGACTCTTATCTGCCTTTTGGCCTTCGTTTCTTGGCATGGGATCATTTATATCTAATACACTGTTCACCCTGATTCTTCCCATGGGTCCTTTACTGTCGCCCCTTAGAACATTTTAAATGTGATGTGGATGGGGCCCCAACATAGTACTCCAGACTGTTCGAATCCGGTTTAATTCACAGGGGTTAAGCAGGACTTCAATGTATACAACATTTTATTCGAGAAAACTGTTAGGCTGGAAGAAATCTTTTAGCAATACACAGGCTGACACTCAACGTATCCGTTGTTCCCAAAAACCTTGATTTCTTCCAGACAACCACAAGTTCGTTCTCCTTATTGAAAATCAAAAACTTGAAATTAAATCGAATGAAAGCATGATTTGAAAACAAACCACAGCTTATTTATATACAAGACGGAAAACCCAAATAAACTCAAGAAAAGTAAGGTTTGAGAACCAAACCATTAACTGGCAAGTTCTCCTCCCATCCCTGTAAATCTTGTAGCTTATATGTACCAGGGCCAAGTTTGGCTACAATCTGAAAGGGGCCTACCCATAACTGCTGGAACTTGGTATGCTTTCCTTTCTCATCATGGGGGTGATCCCATTTGAGGACTAAATCTCGTACCTCAAAGTCCTTTTTCCCAGCCTTATGTTTGTCAAACCATCTCTTAACTGACTCTTGCTGCTGTTTAAACCATTCTTTAGCCTTGGATCTGGCCTCTTCTGCTTTCAGGAGATTATATATTCTTATTTGTAGCACCTCATCCTCCGACCCTCTAGACTCTTGGGCTAGCATGGAAGCTGGTAGCATAAGATTGGGAGGCAGGATAGCCTCTTTACCGTACACAAGAGTATAGGGTGACACTCCTATTGCAAACTTGGGGGTGACTCGGTCAGCCCACAAGGCATTGGGTAAGGTTGAGTGCCAACTTCGCTGGTTTTCTATTACGGTCTTCTTCAGGATTCTAATGAGGTTTTTATTGGAGGATTCAGCCAGGCCATTCCCTTGCGGATAGTAGTTAGCAGAATAATGTAATTTTATCCCTTTATCATGAGCAAATGTAGTCAGTTTAATTGATGAAAGTACTTATCATTATCAAAAAATACTGAAATTGGAACTCCAAACCTGGTCATGATATGATCTTGTAGGAAGCTGATGACTTCGTCCTCATTGATCTTGTGCAATGGTATAGCTTCGACCCAGTGAGTGAAATAATCAGTCGTAGTAAGAATGTACTTGTGTAGCAGGGAAGAATTTGGTTTTATTTCTCCAATAATGTCCAGCCCCCACTGTTCAAATGGTTTTGTGATCATAACAGGCTTTAGGGGTGCTGCTGCCATGGGCTGTCTTCCACCGCACCTTTGACAAATGTCACATTTCCTGACATGTGCATGTGCATCCTTAAAGAGCGTAGGCCAATAGTAACCAGCTCTAAGGATTTTGTGGGCTGTAGTGTCGCCCGAATAATGTCCCCCAGCCGGACCATCATGTAATTCTGCTATTACTTTCTTTGCGTCCTCCTTTTCTAAACATCTGAGAAGAACCTCGTCATAATTTTTTCTGAATAACACTCCTTCAACAAGATGATAGGAGGCTGATTTGAGACGCAGGGCTCTTCTATGTTCTGGTAATATCCCCGACTGTAAGTAATGCACAAGGTCCCTATACCAGGACTCAGGAGCTGTAAACAGAGGGCATACATCCATTACATGCAGTTTGGCTTCCTCTTCCAATGCTTGTTCTTCGTTATTTCTACTTCCAGTCATCAATTTGCATAGCCCTTGACCTTTCACTATAGTAGCCGGTTTGAATTCGAGGTCGTATTCTTGAAGGGCTGTTACCCAGTTGCCTCTCCTTTCTCCCAACTCTTTCTGAATGAGAAGAGATCTTACTGTTGGGTAAGGGACTATTACCTTGGTCCGATTTTTTAATATGTAAGGCCTGAAAAGATTTACTGCCTTAAATACTGCGTAAGTCTGCTTATCAATGGCTAGGTAGTTTAATTTAGCCCCTAGAAGCCCAGTGCTCATGAAAGAGATTGGGAATTCATCACCTCCGTCCTCCTTTTGTGTAAGCACGGCTGCCAATGAATCATCAGATGCAAATGTGTACATAATGAAGTATTTATCGAATTCTGGACTCTTCAGGGAGGGCGCATGGGCAACATCAGTCTTGATTTTGTTAAAAGCAGTCTTTTTAGTTTCAGTCCACTTAAATTGTGTATTTTGCTTGACCATCTGCTGTAGTGGCTTGACAGTCTGAGCAAAATCAGGCACAAACCTACGCACAAAGTTTATTGTCCCCATGAAATATTGCATTCCTTTTTTGTTATGAGGCATGGGGATTTGTTCAATGGCCTTGATTCTTTCTGGGTCTATAGATATACCTCTCTTTGAAACTATATGCCCCAGTAATTTTCCCTCTGTGACCGCGAATACGCACTTCTTAGGCTTGAGGGAAATGCCATATTTCCGGCAGCGCTTGAAAATTTGCTTTAGGTGGAACGTGTGCTCCCCTCTTTTCTTTAAAAATATTGCGATATCATCAAGGTAGACCACCACACTTCGTCCAATCAGTCCACGGAAAGCTATGTCCATAGCTCCCTGAAATGTCGCACCAGCATTAATCAGTCCAAAAGGCATTCTTCTATATGCGAAAGTTCCCCATTTAGTTCTAAACGTTGTCTTCAATCTATCTTCCTTGGCCACTAACACTTGGTTGTAGCCAGAGAATCTGTCTAACAATGAAAACAATTCAGAACCCGAAACCATCTGTAGCAATTGCTCCATGGGAGGCACCGGATAGTTGTCTTTGTCTGAGGCGCGGTTTAAGTTTCTGAAGTCCATGCACAGTCTGATTTCTCCCGAATTTTTCCTGACCGGCACCAAATTTGACACCCACTCTGAGTGCCGGACTTTAAAAATAATCCTAGCGTCCAGCAGTTTTTTTACCTCGCTTTGAATTAGTGGCTCCAATTTGGGGTGCATCTTCCTTAACGGCTGCTGGTATGGCTTGATACCTGCTTTAATAGGGATGATATGCTTGATAATGCTGGTGTCATAGGTCTTCAAATCTGCGTATGTCCAGGCAAATACATCTTTGTACTGTTTGAACAAACTGACAAACCTATCCCTTTCAGCAGGTGAACAGCATTTGCCGAGGTTCACAAACTTCAGATCCGTCTCAGTCCCCAAGTTTATCAGTTCGAACTGCAGGGTTGAGCTGTGCGTCTTTACATTAGCGGGTCTTCAGATTTTTTCATTCAAATCAAACATCTTCTCTAATGTTCTGACTCCTTTAGGGACGAAATTGCCAAAGTTCATCTTGGCTTGGTGTTTTTCATCATCGATGATCGCTCCTTTGAATACATCATCATTTGTCAAACATTCGATGATTTGCTGGTCATCATCGAACACCCTCAGATTGGTGATCATATCTGGTACGGAGGGCCTGAAAAGTAATTCAATAGAACATCTGTTATTAGTGGGTACGAGCCTGGCAGCTGATGTGGCCAAAAAATCAGCGGCTGCGTTTTTCATTCTAGGGATTGAGACAATATTGAATGCCTGAAAACATTTAAGCAAATCCCATACCTCGCTTTGGTAGGCTTTCAAATGGGGGGAAACACAATGTATTTGATTTCTTATTTGCTTTACAACTATTTCTGAATCCCCAAAAAATTTTAAACTACTAACCTTTAGCTCAATCGCTTTCTTGAGTCCCTGCAGCAGTGCTTCATACTCAGCCGTATTGTTAGTACACTCAAACTCTAATCTACAGGACAGGAAGTGTTTATTTTTTTGTGGATCAATTAGGACGCAGCCGGCCCCTAACCCTTCTAACATTTTAGATCCATCAAAAAATAAAGTCCAAAAAACATTATCTACTGCAAAAGAATCTAATTCTACTGCTAAATCTACTATTTTACAATCAAACTCATCAGCCTGCGAGAAACGAAGGAGTTCAGGATGGGTGTCAGATGTGTCGCTGGCCTCTTCCGTCTGATAGTTACCTGGTTCCAGTTCGAGAAAGTAGTTTCCCAATACAGGTTCGACTCGTATATTCTTCTCATCTAGCTAGGTAACATTGTACTTCATGTGGGGCTCCCTCAAAACCTTGATCTGATTGGGGCTTCCTTTGTATGGAAACCACAAGTGTGACCAATCTGAGGAGAAATATCCATTCAATTTAGCTGACCAATATCTGCTCAGGGCCAGGCCATAAGCATCCGGTATATCAACCACCACGATGTTCATAACTTGGCATACTTTGTCATTTGATGCCAGGTGAATTAGAACGTCCTCCATTTCACCAATTACCTTAACGTATGTCCTATCCAATTGCACCACCCTCCATGTGGTTGGCTTAAACTGCCCATTGATTTTCTTACATACTGATACAAGCATAACATTTATTGACGCCCCTGAGTCAACTAGGCAATTGTGAACGTTATGATTAAAAATTTCAAATGTCAGGAGGAACGGTGGCTGTTTAGTTTTAGACTTACCTCCAGTGCTAGCCTCTCCGATTTCTTCTTCATCCAGAGGTTGATTTTCAGTAGGGCGCTCCTCTTCTGATGTTTCCAGCGCTTTCAATCACTTTTCCTTTTGTTGAGGTACTTTGCACATCTCAAACAGCGGGACGTTTGCCTTTATCTTTTTTAAATCTTCAACAATGTCATATTCTATTTGTTGTTTAATGGACTGAGATTTATCAGCATTTACCTTTTCTTTGTTTAGTTCAGGCAGCGTTCTGTTCTACTTAGGATCTTGGCTGGTAATATTGAATTCCAGAGTCTTATCCACCCCGGCTTTATCTTGAAATTTCTTCTTGATATTTCTTTGCAGCCTTCTGATCTTTGGGAGTAAAAGACTATCATTACTAACCGTCCCTTGACTTCTAGTTGTCATGTTAGCCTCCCTGATATCTTTGTGTTTTTTAGTTATATCTTCTTCTGCATCGAGTAAGGAGACAGAACTCCAAAAATCCATAGTCTCTTCTTCCTGTTCCTTTGTAGAAGTAGAAGCAGCATTTTCTTTCTTTTCATCATCATCTTCTTCCGTTAGTCTCGAATCTAACATCTGATTCATGACTAACGTCATTGAATTTATCCATTATGGATAGTTCCTTTCGAAGTGAGGCTGCTGGTGAAAGGTACAGAAATTTTCCATCCCTATCTCTGTTAGATTCATAGACGCAGTATTGTGAGGAGGAGTCAGGGACTGATTGTTTTCCTCCCTTTTCTTATAATAAGGCCTATAGAAATTCTGTGTTTCCTTCTCTTTTTCCAAGTCTATGATCTTATTAGACAGCTTTTGCATCATTTTGGCCATACTCTCATAGTCTGGTGCTTTCTCCTCTTTAGGCTTAGTGAACAGTAAAGTTTTCCTTCTCTCTCCTCTTTCCCCTGATTGTTCTGGATAGTCTTCGATACTTTCTCTTTCCGCTTCCACCACCTCTGCTTCTTTGTAGGTCTCTGTCAAAGTAGGCTTGGCCCTACCTTTAGCAAACATGGCCAAATCTGGACCCAAAGCTAAAGTATAGTACTCAATTAGTACTTTGTCTGAAGGCTTGTTTGTTTCAGAAAAGTTCTTAAGGTATGCAGCGAACCTTTGTGTGAAACTGTGCACTTTCTCCCTTTTCTCTTTCTTTAGTGCACATAATCCTTTCATAAGGGCTGCGTGAGTCTTTTGAACTACATACTTACTCCTGAAAATTCTCTTGAAAGTATCCCAATCCGGGATAGAATTAGCAGGCAACCCAAAGTACCTTTGAGGGTATGCGGGAAAAGTCTGCACACTACATCTTCATGTTCCCTAGCCCTTAGACCTTCTATTGCCAAGTAGAAACTTTGTAGGTGGTCGTCCACTAGGATCTTCTCATTGGGGTCAAATTTAGGCAGTAACTTCTCGAAGGATTGACGTAGGTCATGCAAAGGGAGAGTCAGGTTTAGGGGTGACTTGGATTTCCATGCAGGTGGTGGATTAGGTGGATTGGGAGGAGGTTGGTTGGAATTAACACCGGCCATGAGTTGAGGTGGAGAACCCGGAGGGGAACCAACAGGAGTGTGAGGAGATGAGCCAACAGGGGTGTGAACAGGAGAGCTGTAAGGGGTGTCTGGGCCTACTTGGTTCAAAGGCAATTCAACTTCCTGTAAGGTGGTTTCCACCAGCTCTTCCCAGTCTCCAACCAACAGTGAATCTTCTACTATAGGACGGTCTTTCTTCTTGTACTCTATTCTAGGCAATTCATGGATAATCGGCAACCCTCCAATCTTCTTTACGTAAGCACGGGTATGTCTTCTCAGGTCATTAACAATTTCGTTGTGAACAGGATATAGATGTTCTCTGTTTTCTTCTTCCGGAATTGGATTACGTGGTCCACTACTTTCAGGACTGTAACCAGCGGAATAATATCGGTAAAACAGGTTTCCTCGGCCAGACGTTAAGGTAATTGGTGAAATGGAGGACGTTCTAATTAGCCTAGCATCAAATGACAAAGTATGCCAAGTTATCAACATCGTGGTGGCTGATATACCGGATGGTTATGGCCTGGTCCTGAGCAGATATTGGTCAGCTAAATTGAATGGATATTTCGCCTCAGATTGGTCACACTTGTGGTTGCCATACAAAGGAAGCCCCAATCAGATCAAGGTTTTGAGGGAGCCTCACATGAAGTACAATGTTACCCAGCTGGATGAGAATAATATACGAGTCGAACCTGTATTGGGAAACTACTTTCTCGAACTGAAACCAGAGAACTATCAGACGGAAGAGGCCAGCGACACATCTGACACCCATCCTAAACTCCTTCATTTCTCGCAGGCTGATGACTTTGATTGTAAAATAGTAGATTTAGCAGTAGAAGTAGATTCTTTTGCAGTAGAGTCTTTTTGTAGTAGATTCTTCTAGGAAATTTGTGGATAATCGGCAACCCTCCAATCTTCTTTACGTAAGCACGGGTATGTCTTCTCAGGTCGTTAAGAATTTCGTTACGAACAGGATATAGATGTTCTCTGTTTTCTTCTTTCGGAATTGGATTACATGGTCCACTACTTTCAGGACTGTAACCAGCGGAATAATCTCTATAAAACGGGTTTCCTCGGCCAGACGTTAAGGTAATTGGTGAAATGGAGGACGTTCTAATTCGCCTGGAATCAAATGACAAAGTATGCCAAGTTATCAACATCGTGGTGGCTGATATACCGGATGCTTATTGCCTGGTCCTAAGCAGAGATTGGTCAGCTAAATTGAATGGATATTTCGCCTCAGATTGGTCACACTTGTGGTTGCCATACAAAGGAAGCCCCAATTAGATCAAGGTTTTGAGGGAGCCTCACATGAAGTACAATGTTACCCAGCTGGATGAGAAGAATATACCAGTCGAACCTGTATTGGGAAACTACTTTCTCGAACTGGAACCAGGGAACTATCAGATGGAAGAGGCCAGCGACACATCTGACACCCAACCTGAACTCCTTCGTTTCTCGTAGGCTGATGAGTTTGATTATAAAATAGTAGATTTAGCAGTAGAAGTAGATTCTTTTGTAGTAGATTCTTCTAGGCAATTCGTGGATAATCGGCAACCCTCCAATATTCTTTACATAAGCATGGGTATGTCTTCTCAGGTCGTTAATAATTTCGTTGCGAACAGGATATAGATGTTCTCTGTTTTCTTCTTCCAGAATTGGATTACGTGGTCCACTACTTTCAGGACTATAACCAGCGGAATAATCTCGGTAAAACGGGTTTCCTCGGCTAGACATTAAGGTAATTGGTGAAATGGAGGACGTTCTAATTCTCCTGGCATCAAATGACAAAGTATGCCAAGTTATCAACATCGTGGTGGCTGATAATTCGTAGGCGGCAACAGTAAGGGATTCTCCCCAATCAACGTTCCCAACTAGCCTGTTGACTGTTTGGAATAGGGAATCCGTCTGGTTTGCAGTCCGGCTACCGTAGGTCAAGAAACGAAAACTGAAGCTTTACCGGTTGCGGCCCGGCCCACCGAGTTTTTGTATTTTGACTTAAAGAAATGATGTGCAAGTGCCTAACTAAATGCAGGGGGTCAAGATGCAGGGAGTGGTCACAACGTGATGCGCAGGTTCTTACCTCTTGTCTTGTGCTCGCAAGCAACCAAACCAGATACAAAAAGAAATAAACTAACTATCTAAACTATCCCTAGGGAGCAAGGTTAACATTTTGGATGAGCAGTACATTTTCACATACATTAAGAGGAATCACAGATAGCTGATACTTCTTCTAAAGCACATGAACGCTTACAGATATTTAAATAACCGAATAGCCGATCATTTTATGACAACATTTATTGCTCACAGTGAAAGATATCCCAAAAACGACTGAAGAACATTTAACCAGCACATAGGTTCTCAACATTAAATACTCTTACAGTAAATGAAAACACAGCTGAAAACGAAATAGTTCCTCTTCAACATTATTCATTGAGTTGCGCTGATACATTCCACTTTTCACTATCTCCGATAGACAAATTTGCAGTTTCCTTTGCAAAACGAAGTAGTTCCTCTTACAAGCAAACATTTACAAAAATTTTCCAGGGGAAAAATCCCTTTCTCATTCCTACTTCTAAATATTTAAACTAGAACTGTTGCCCCTTGGGCTGCCTTCCAGCGTGTCACTTTTCAGTTTCTTCAACGCTTCATATTCCAATCTTTTGTCAGCATGTGATCATGAAACACTTGGTAACTGATCCGTCTCTGGGAAAATGCCTTTACAGCTCCGGACTTCGTCCCCATTCGCCTCATTTCAGTCATACCTCTGCCAAACGAGTTAGTCTTTCTTCTCGTCATGGCAGATTGACCGGTCGCCTGGAAACTGCCTGCATTCAATTTAAGAGCATGATTTAAACAACAACTATTATCAATTAACCATCATTCCACAAGGAAATGGCCGAGCGAAACACATCCGGGCCTGGCAATATTCCATGGTTGCCGGCGGGAAAAACAAGTCGGAAATCAAAAAGAAGCGAGTTCGGGAGCCCAGAGGAACAGCCAGCCGCAACGTCGGGTGGGACTCAAGTCACAGCCAAGTGAACGTGAGCGGGATAGGCCAAAAATCAGACGTCGAACGGTTTAGTTTCGGACATCAGAAGACTCTAGGAGCCACAATGGCGGAGGAGGAGAGTTATAGGATACGTGGAGCGGATAGGAAAACTCAGTCGGACGTCGGACGACACTCAGATCGGGAGCTGACTATCTCTTCCCGGCCACAACGGCGGGCGAGCAGAAGCTACGGACAAGCAATTTATAGTTAACATAAATCGGGCGCCGGACGGTTTAGGAAATCGGACGCTGGAACGATCTGGGAGCCGCAACGGCGGCAGAAGAGAAACTCACAGCTTCCGTCCTGAAACTAAAAGGGATCCAATTACATAAAAACCAAGTACTAAAATAGTTTTAATTAATAGGCACAGCTAGGTTCGTTCTTTCCATGAAGAGGCAACTCTGAAGAGCAAAGATCTCCCCTTTTTCGACCAGCAGACCAGGCATCCATGACTCAAACCAAAACTGAACGAGGAAAACATAAACTGAGTGACATTCATCTTCGAAGTAAAACAAAAAAAATAGATATGCCTGAGAGGCTCAAGCTTTTAACGATCAAACCAAGTAAAATGATGAGGAGGGGCCTAGAGTTTAAGTAAAAATAAATTCAGGGAGAACGGTTGCGGCAGCAACACCTGGGTATTGAACTTTGCGATTGATTTCATGTTATACAGCATCTGTTTGATTTTCCTGCAGCTCTGATTCATACCATCCTTTACTTCAATACTTTGATCTCCTGATAAATACCTGTATTTACCCATCTGTGATATATACCAGCTCTGTTCATTGTAAATTGTGTGATGTTTTGATTTCATACCTAAACTGTGAAAACTGTACAAACAAGTAATACTAGCTTGGTGCCTTCTAGTACTGAGAGGTTCCATTAGCCCTGTTTTGATAGCAGCTTGTGTTTTTAATTTGATTTCATTTGATTTATACATTTTTGAACAAATATTTCCTTAAGCTTGAATCCCGTTGTCTAGGTTCAACTTTAGGGATAACAATAGTCTTCCTTTGAAATCTTCTAAAAAACTAAAACTATAAGATAAAAAAACACAATTGGAAAATTTTGAAATAAAACTACAAAAGTCAGATCTAGAAACCTCTGGCATGCCCTCATTGAAATTTATAGAGAGAAGTACCCCAAAGTGGATAAGTAATACCTCTTTGGATATAGCATCAACTCATTGGTTTAATTCTCTGTAACGTGGTAGATTTTGAAAGTATTGAAGATCTCAACTATCTCCTTAAGACGTTGTGAAGCCTTTACATTATATACTTGTAATCTCATAAATTGGGTTCATGTTGGTTGTTGTCTAGTTGCCAATCTAAGTCACCTGACACGGGGAAACGGGACATGAAGGACATGGGGATTCGAGTGTCCGACACGGGCACGGTGACCCCCGAAATCAGGACATGTAGGACACATTATATATATATATATATATATATTT
>LPNX010737740.1:7931-71449 GCA_001517045.1 Pseudotsuga menziesii
CCTATACATTTTATTTTATGACTGAAGCTTCGGAGTTCTAGCATAGGCTGCCTCTTGTTTTGAATTCCTTCAATGCCATAACAGTAATCTCAAAACATTCAGCTTTGGTTGCTTCTGCTTCCCCTCTAGATTTTATTTTATGACTGAAGCTTCGGATTTCTAGCATAGGCTGCCTCTTGTTTTGAATTCCTTCAACGCCATCAAGAATGGTCTCTTAAGTGATCCTGCCTCTTGTTTTGAATTCCTTCAACGCCATCAAGAATGGTCTCTTAAGTGAGCACGTTTTTTCGTCCTCAATCCATACTTCCAAATTTATAGCCATAGATTGTACTATCCGGCTTGACCATCTGTCTGAGTTCCTTTTTTATTATAACCCTTAAAGCAACTGAGCAGTTGTAGACATATTCCCCAATCAAATAGATTGAACACAATGTAGGCAGGGATATACATTTACTTGTGCAATTTTACAAATCCCATTTTGCAATTATACATTTACTTGTAAACTTACTCTGTTTCTTTTTATTCAATTTGTTGTGCCTCTTCCTTGCTTAGCCATTAGCCATGCAACATTCCTGTCTTGTAGTTGGCTGGTTCGATTGCTACCGAGAATCATGTCTAGGTGACCTCAAATCCGGGCACTTATTGTTGGTAGACAATTAGTTAAATCAGAAAATTCATAATCTTCACATAAGCAGTTTTCTGTTCCCATAACCACTTGTTTCAAAGAGTGAGAAAACCCATAATCAACACTTGCAAATTGACATACATAATCAACAGCTTCTTGTGTTCATTATTTTAGACATTTTCGCTCATTTTTTACTTCACAGTTTTCCTTACTATACTGGTAAGTCTTTAAACTTTTCCTTTATTTTTTGTTGTTGGTAATTGTCAGATGCTACATATGTCTCATGGAGTATGAAGAAGGAGATCATATGAGGGTGCTCCCCTGTCATCATGAATTTCATATAATTTGTATCGATAAATGGTTGAAAGAAATACATAGGTATGTCTGTATTTCACTATTGACTTTTCTTCTTATTTTATAAATTGGCTTAGATTTTCATCGGATTAAAATAGGATTAAAATCAAAATTCAATGATAGCTGAGTGCATTGCCCTTGTACTAGGTTTCATTTTTTTATTTCTTAACTCATGTTTTGTTTGGGTATGCTTCTATTTGGGATATTGGTTCTCTTTGAAATTCTGCACTAATCTCATACTGTGGATATTACTTACAAATTAAAATGTGTCCTTCAGTTGACAATCTTTCCTCCTGAAAGTTTCAGCCTGAGTGGAGAATCAGAGATCTTTTGGTCCTTTGTCTTTTTCCAGAAAACCAATACTAATGGTATGATTGGCAATGTTACTAATCTCTGCCTGACTGAGAAATACAAGGGTTCCTCATTTATAGTCACGATCCTGTAGTCTATTCCTGCCTTTGTTTCCTTGATTTATGATCGAGGGGGCATGTTCACCTCCTTCCTATGCCTGTCATTAGAACAAGTGGCCTGAAGAGAGGTTTCTGTTATAGAGATCCCTGTGTCCATTGATTCTTTTGTGTGAGAATCTTTTAGTTGTAATACTGTCTCTTGTCAAATATTTTTCTGATGATATTCATGGTGGATGACTAAATAATTTTCTTTTATGCAGATGCACTATGACAATATGTCTGGAACGTACCATGATTTTGGGAAGCACACTGAACAGGTAGACAAGGCCATTTTTTCTTCCTTCAAGTCTTGTATGTTGTATTTAGTCTCCTAATGTGTGCCAATTTTTTCAAAGATTTGTAAGATTATCTTTGTTTTTCAATTTAGTGGTTATTATACTATCAACCTATTATATAGAAAAAGAATTCCATCTATGGTTTCAAGAATAGATCTGTATGGCTGTTCTGTTTGTGTAATTGTAGGCATTTATTTTTTCAGTCCATAGGACAAGGAAACATGTTGAAAACAGTCTTAAATGAAAGTGTAAGGTTCCTATCACATATACAACTCAAATTCTTGAAACTTCTTAAACAGAGCTATTGATCCTTAACCTAAAGTCCATATTTTTCACAATTAAAATTTACTTTCCTGGTTATGACCATGGATAATTTAGGTATATCATTATTAGAGATAGAATGAGAACACCGATATGTTCTCTTTTGAGTTTTATACAGTAAAAGTGTCTCATAACTAGATCCGCATTTAAATTTGTAATGTTTATTCTTGTTTATTCTTTAGACTGTGCAAAAACCTGCATTGTGCAAAAAATGCCTTTCCGAATCACAAAGAATGCAAATTCTGGAAATGAATGTGACTTTCACAAGGAAAGTACACAAAATGTCCTGTAAATTATTAAAAAAACAATTTAGGTGCTGCAACTAAAACATTATCATCTGAGTTATAAAGCACAGTAAATACCTGAGTTTGAATAGGATTGAAGTGTCTAAATTGTTGATAAAGTGCTTCATATGAGGGATTTCTTAACGCAGACACAGGAAGTGGCTGCAAGTCTAGCAACTCAGTTGGAGGTGGGTATTTCTCTGGCAAAATAAGATGTCTAAATGAAACTGGCAATATTGTCTGTGACCCTAACCACTTATGACCATATTTTTTTTTTAAAAACTACAGGTAGCGTCGCTATATCGACGGCTTGCCGTGGAAATTTGTGACGTCTTGCCGTCGATATAGCGACGTGAAACTGGCAATATTTTCTGTGACCCTAACCACTTATGACCATTTTTTTTTTAAAAACTACAGGTAGCGTCGCTATATCGACGGCCTTCTGTGGAACTTTGCGACGTCTTGCCGTCGATATAGCGACGTCTTTTCGTCGATACAGCAACGTCATACCGTCGCAGGTTTTGGGGTTGGGATTTTTTCATTCTAGGAAGGGCCGTCGCAATTGCGACGTATTCCCGTCGCTCTTTCCATGCAATTAACGGGTCGTCGCTATTGCGACGAAATGAGTGCCACGGGAAAAAAAACACTTAGACGTGGCAATATCCACGCTTTTCCGTGGATATTGCCACGTTTTTGCCGTGGCAAAATTGATCACTTGTACTAGTGAGTCCATATGAATCTTTGTATGCCAAAAGGTGTGGAACACCTATGACTTGGGATAATCTTGTGAACAAGACTTTTCTTAGGGCATAAAAGCTCAAAGATATGGAGCAAGAGTTTTGAAATATTAGGTAGATTATGAAGGCATCCCAGGACAGACATAAGAGCTATGCTGATAAGCATAGAGTGCACAGAGAATTCTATGTTGGGGATCATGTTAATCTAAGAGTGAGGGGAAAGAAGAGTTCTTTGAATATTGGGATTTGTGCCAAGTTGTCCCCTAGATATTGTGGGCCTTTTGAAGTGCTTGAAAAAATAGGGCCAGTTGCATAAAGACTTGCATTTCCTTCTAGCACTAGAACTCATGATGTTTTTCATGTATCTTTGCTTAAGAAATATGTACATGACCCTAATAATGTGATTAATTGGGATGTGATTTAGGTCACTAGTGGAAAATGAGATATTAGTGACCAAAAAATGACCAAAATCCGCATATCAATGACCACTTTTGGTTTGGCGATCGCTCGTGGCTAATTTATGGTCTTTTATTACGCGACCAAATTGGTCATTTTTATTTTGGTCATTTATAGCTTATCAGTTGGTCATTAATTTAGTCATATATTTGGTCATTAATTTGGTCATATATTTGAACCAATGACCAAATATATTACCACATTTATGACCACATGACAAACTAGAATATGACCTAATTTGGTCGCATAATAAAAGACCATAAATTAGCTACCAAAACTGTTTTTTGGTCATTGATATACAAATTTTGGTCATTTTTTTGTCATTTATATCTCATTGTTCGGTCATGTATCTCTCAATTTTTGGTCATTTTATATGCGAATTTTGGTCATTAATCTAATTTATTGGTCACTAATTTAGTCATTTTTAGTTGTTTTATGTGTGGTTATTATATTTTAGTAGTTTTAATAGTGTCAATTATTAATCAATATAAATTTTTAATATGATATTAAGTTTAAATTAAAAAAAAAGAATCATACATTATTTATCATCATCTAATATACATGTGAATTATGCAATGTCACATTAATTAGTTAATTACAACACTTATAAATAATATAAAGTACAGCCATAAGTTTTAAACCGCACAAATTATATTATATCAAATGTCAAGTATTACAATAAATATGAGTTTTCTCAAAAAAAATATCCATATAACTTTACATGAAAATCATCTAGTATATCGATGACTTTTCAAAATATTACAATGGCTAAACCATCCCACTTGTACTTGGATGCTAAGCCATACTTAGATCCCACAGAAGCTTCAAAACCATACTTAGCAGCTTGAAACCCTCAACAACAAGCTCTTCATACTCAATGGAAAAGCCTTAGCAACAGGCTCTTCATACTCAATGGCCCACTTTTTGAGCTTTCTATCTGCGCATGTGCTTTTGTATCTACACTGCACATGCTTCTGAGATTTCTGAGCTTTATATCTGCGCACGTGCTTTTGTATCTGCACTGTAGCATCCTCCCTCCTCATGTTGTTATAAAGCTTATGAGTAAGGTTACCTAAAAACAACACATGTTATGCAATAAATTTTGGTGCTCACTAAAAAGAGAACAAATAATTGAAAAATGTACATAGTAATTTCACATGATTTAACATAGAAAAAAGAAACAATTCAAACAAACAACAAGTATACTAAAAATGCATAAACATTTTGAACCAGCAGACCTACAAATACATGAACATGAAATACCTCTCCATAAGACCTGGAGACCAATGGCAGCATTGCGCAAAGAAATAAATTATTTCCAAGCAATATATGAATGAAATTTGCACTAAATATTTTTTGCCAAATTTCCCAATAGATAAGTTCCTCCAGCATCTAATTCAACCATTTGAACCGCTCTAAGGAAAACCTTGGTTTTCCCTATCTGAATAGTAAAGCCAATTTTAGGTTTTTTTTATTAACATTTTAACTGAATAAAACAGTGGTGGAAGAATCCACAACCTTAGAACATATACACTTTAATCCTATATATATATATTCTGAATCACACTGGAAAAGATGCATTATTAAACCTAACAAAGGCACACAATGGAAGGCCATATAGAAAATTCCAAGTGGAGTGAACATAATAGTGGCCGTAATAATTTTCAAGATGGCTTACTGGGATATGGGCAAAAACAAAAATCTTTCCATTAGTGTGGACCTCTCAAGTCATGGAAAACAAAGATGGCTACTGAGCGCAGAGTTATGTTTGATCCTTTAAATTTACAATCTCAGAGTTATGTTGAGGGGAATTGAGCATCTCTTACGGCTCTTTAAAATTATAACAAAGGATAATGAAAAATTCAAGTGTGGATTTTGCATTATGATAACAAACTCAGTAACCTAAGAGTTCAAATATTGCCTTGATTTATCTCACCTGGGCATATTTGCAATGAACACATATTTCATTTAATTTGTAATTATTTAGTGGATCCAGAATTTAGAACTTCTACTAGATTGAGTTCTTTCAAAATGAGGAAAGTCGTAGCCTTTGAATCCTTACATAATTTCTATTAATACTATTTATAGTTTGTATTTAATATTAAGTTGATTAAATTATTTTATTTCATAATACCAACATTGAATTGTTTATGTCCAGATGCGGGTGTCAATAGCACGGACAGCTATTCAGCTGACTCCAGCGACACATGTCCTCCTCTTTAACGGACGATGCATGCTACCAGCGATGACTCCCTGTGCCCGAAAACATATAACTCCTCCGATGCTCCTTTTTCGGTGATCCCCAATGACACTTGGCATGACCTCTGGCTTCCAGGTTTAGACGGTGTTAAGAAGTGCACTCATCACCCAGCTCATGAATGTTGTCACTCTACACAGGATCCTCTAAATGTAGAAGATAATTTCTTAGTCATGCCAGAGCATGCGAGCGGAGCTGGATGTGGTACTTTGTCCTAGGCTCATTCAAGGCCTGTCTGCATGGTTTAATGGTGACTGACAGGATTTTTCACATTCGTTCCGTGCGCACTATGAAATGGATGAAAGGTCCATTGGTCGAAAGTTCAGGGTGGTATACCACTGTTTCACTGCTGTCACTGCTAACACTGCTGGTGTGGATCATTCCAGAGCCCATGAAGGCATTTTCATCCCGCAGCATATTGGTCTCAGGCTCAATTTGGTGGCCATGTCTTGCCAGCATGGTACCCCTAGGTGATCCAATTCAGGGCGAGCTAAATCCCATAGGAACAACAACGTCCCCATCCCTAAGGATTATGAACCTCGCATTTCTGGGTGTGTTTAGGTTCTGGTAGAGGCTTGGGAGAACAAGGTTCTAAACAAAAAAAATTTGAGTGGGGAGGATGGTAGTTGTATCAACCATTATTGGATGTTAAAAGGCATGCTATGTAATTTAGCTGAATATATGCTCAGCAACTAGGCTGAGGCTAGGATGGCGGTCCACACTATGAAAACTAAAATTGTCGAGATCGATGCTCAGCTGATAGAATTGGACAAAACATTTTCCTGGAAAGGCACAACTAGTATTTATAGCTTAAATGTCCAAAAGTCGGGGGAAGGAGCACATGGTGGTGGTGCAAGTGGAAGAGCTAGTGGAAGTGAAACAGGTGGGCATGCCATTACTAATTTGGGGGGAAGTGGCTGCTCCTCCAAATCGCCTTGGGCTAAACTGTTCCATGTGCCTTCTCTAGTGGAACCCCTCTCCAAAATTTAGAAGGACTCACCATCTTCATAGGCAAGACATCTTCCCACTGACTCTCGTACCAACGATGACCACAAACTCACCCACTACATCATAGGAGGAGTGATGGGCATGCCCCATCACCAAATATCCCCCCTTAGATTAATGTGTGCACTGAATAGGTTTCCTTTTGGCTTCGCTTCATGCAAGACTTTATATATTGTCTATATTTTTTATATAAGTTTTACTTTATGTCTCTTTCTGGTTTTAATGGGGCTCAGCTGGTTATGCAACCCAATTTCCCTGCTTATCTATCATGAACAGGTTTTACAGTATTGATCAGTGTTAGTATGCATCCAAATAGACAGGTGTCTTATTTTTGGTATGGCTCTGAAGGAGGCCTAGTCTCCTTCAACCTCTATCACTCATGTGTTTTTTGATGTAATTCTTGCCCCTGTAATATATTTTCTGTGCAGCTTACAAAAAAAAACATTGTATTTATTACTACAACAATTATAAATATTCCCATAGTAATTATTTTTGTCTTTGCTGAGTATGTTGTTTTATTTTTGGAAGTTTGTCATGTCCCCGACCCTCCGACCGGCAAAGAGGACACGACGAAAAACCAATACAACCAGGTAAAAACCCCATGAACATAAACATGGATAAGTCAATGCTGAAATAAAAGAAACTTGACATGATGCATACAAGGATGCATGACCCATCATACAAAGATGCATAAAACATACCAGAGTACATATTCACTCAAAAATTCAGTGGGAGCAACACACATTCATACAAATCCAGCATTCCACATGTTCATTAT
Source organism: Pseudotsuga menziesii (assembly GCA_001517045.1). Taxonomy (NCBI): domain Eukaryota; kingdom Viridiplantae; phylum Streptophyta; class Pinopsida; order Pinales; family Pinaceae; genus Pseudotsuga; species Pseudotsuga menziesii. Next base: position 15,494 of record LPNX010737740.1, read on the forward strand.
AATTCATTTGACATCAACATAATTGCAGAGATGGGATAAACAATAGAACTTATATTTTGATGAATAATTCACCCGCAACTAGCTACGTCGCTGCAACGTTCCACCCAACCATAGGTCGGCATGCTCATCAATCTCTCAGCAACACTGCCACCCCCGAGTTGGGCATGATTCCTCCAAGGATAAGGATAATTGTAGGCTTACACAATCAGCAAAACAATCCACTCACAGCACCGTGAATAAGGCAAGGACAACCGAGGATAATCCCAAACAACAGGTGAAACACAACTCAAGCCCACAAGGTAGAATCAGAGTTGTTCTTGGCCCTTGTGTGGCCAAAACAACTCAACAGCAACCCAAAAATAGGGTTCATCAACAAACACAGCCCCACAATGAATAATGGAAACAATCCACAGTCCACAATGGATAATAAACAGCACGCCCAGCACAGTCCTAAGACCAACAATTACTCGCATGTAACTACTTAGCAATTACAGCCTGATAGGGAAAGCGATTTCCAAGCGAATTTCGATAGCCCAAACATAACAACAACCAAAATCACCACATAAGGCAACAACAGTCTTTTCTGGATGATTAAGAAAAATGGAGAAGACTTATATAGTCCCCCACCGGGGAAGAAACTACACCCTCTCCGTCTGTGCGTGAGGAAAAATTGCGCCCAAACACCATGGGAAGAACAACAGCAACTCATTTACGCAGTGAAACCAAAAACAAGTAGAAATCGGGCCCTTGAGGCCATTCTACTCGCCCGATGTGCACACAACCAAGAGGAGCCGCGACTGGTGCGTGAGGAAAACGAACTAACATTCGCCTGCGTGTCCCTTTGTGAGTGTGAACAGCTCCCTTATGCGCGCGGATGAACAGACTTCGACCCTGTGTGAGGAAGACCCAACCATGGAGAGAACGAACAGACCACCCTGGTGAAAGTTGGAAAACGTGGGAGAGAACAGTGAATGCAGTCATGGGTGGAGTGGACGTGTGAGCAAGGGAACTGACAGTCCTGCCACCCCACTCTCAAAAACAATAACTGCCCCAACCACCAACATCCATTCTCCAAGAAGGTGGTTGGATAAAACAATAAAGAGGTTAAAGAGGTTGGATGAGACAAGGAAGATGGAAAAACAAAACAAGGTTGCAACACATGGGTTTTCCCCCCATAGAACAAGGTTTGACATCCCCCACCCCTTATCCTTTAGAACCATTCCATTTTCATTCAACGTTGCAATGCCGTAGCTAGTTGTGGTTTTAGTTTTATTTGATGTGCGTGTTTACATGATGCCGGATTATAATGTGCCAACCAACACGATATACCATCGGCAATTATCCCTATTTCCTAAACATACAAAACCAAATCGATGGTGGGGCTTTTGCCTTTAGCTCCTCACCATGATTAATTACATTATATGCATCATCCAAATGGGGTCAAAATCGGGACGTTACAAAGTTGGCACCACTTATAATCAAAAAAATAAAATATTGTATGACTTTAAAGTATAAGTTTTACCTTTGTAATGATTAAAATAAATTATGAATTAAAATAGAAACATAATTTATTATTGTTGTTGTTGGTAGTTGTAATGTATAAAAATCTAAGTTGGTGAATGTTTACTTTATGAATAATAGATTAACATGAGAAATTTCTTACCTATAAATTTATTTAATGATATTGATGTTAGTAAAGCCTCCTTATGTATTAATATTAATTATTTTAACAATCAAAATCAATTATGAACTAGATTAGCATTAGTGCAGTACAGTTTCATTTTTTTCATATACAAGAGGAAAGGGGGAAAACCAACTCAAGTAATTATTGCAAGTGTTCATTATTTATTTATGAAGTATTTCAACAATGTGTTTAATTGAAAAGAGCATATTTATATTAAAAATATAGATATCTTGTAATATTTACATTATCATTAAGATTTTATATCATCTATTAATTTATGTTAGGGCATGGAGGAATTGAACCACCATCATCCTACGTGTAATGCAGGTGCTCTTCCATTGAGCTAGCACCCTTTACAACATGAGGGGAGAGGGACTGTGTTAACACCTAGATTACACCTTTCTAATTCTCTGTTACAAATCAAAATGATGAAAGTCTTAGAATTTGATTCATTACATAATTTCTATTAATATTATCTATAGTTTGTATTTAATGATAAGTTGATTAAGTTTATGTAATGACATTAATATTGTATATGTTACTATGATTAAGCAATTGAATCATAATTTGATATGGTAACTAGTACATTGTTGGTGTTGAGTTCCTATAGTAGTAGAAGGTTGGCACAATTTTAGAATGAGCCACTTAAAAACTATTTAATGACATAATACAAATGTCTTTGTTACTATAACAAATTTAATTCCCAACATAGCAAGTAATATTGTATGTGTTGAGTATCATGTTGTAATATATTAGAATGTTGGCAACATTTTACAAGTGACAAGAAAAACTATTATATATTAAGTGTTACTATGCTAAGTTTATTATTTTAACGATCAAAATCAATTATACATTAAAATAGAAATATAATTTATTCATATTACTATTATTGATATTTTCTAATAAAAGTTAAGTTGATCAATGATTATATCACGAAAAAATAGATTGTAGAAGATTTTTTTACATATTATTATTAAAGTTATTTAATGACATCAACAATCAATGTTTGTTTCTATTATTATCTTGGAATTTCATTTAATTGAAATTATGTTAACTAATGTATCTAGGTTGAGTTACCATAGTAAGTCTAAGATTTTTTTGAGTGTGATGTTTTATTTTTGGAAGTTGGCACCAGTTGATAGTGTACAAGAAAAAATATTTTATGACTTAAAGTAAAATAGGTTTTATCTTAGTAATGATTAAAATAAATTATGAATTAGAATAGAGATATAATTTATTATTATTATTGTTGGTGGTGGTAGTGTATTAAAAACTAAGTTAATAAATGTTGATTTTATGAATAATAGAATTGTGTGAGAAATTTTACCTATAAATGTATTTAATGATATACTTTGATTATCATTAATATTTATATTTATGTATTAAAAAAAAGTCACCAATATTTTACTAGCGAATTATTAATAATTTGTGTAAGAAATTTATTACATAATATAATGTTATTTAACAACATATTAATATTATGTTGTGACTATTATTAACTTTTTTAGTATTGACATTAAATGTTAATACTTGGCTATTGATTTTCGGGATTAAGCTATGTGAAATCTTTTCAAACCATACTGAATTTTACATTGTTCCCTCGACGATCATGTGTGGAGTGCCCACTTGAAATATTGGTTTGAAAAACTCACTGACAACTTAATCCAGAAAATCATTCACAATGATGACAAACTATGAAAGCCTCTACTCTAGAAATGTTACTACTTTGTCTTTGTTGAGTATAAGATATTGCATTAATACAAAGTTTGCACCACTTTAAAGTCAACAGAAGAAAATATAATATTAATTAGAATAAAACATAATAGAACAATTAAATTTATAACAATTATAATAACAAATAATAGAGCAATTCATTTCAAACCTTATTGCAAGTGCCTTACATTTATTCACATAGGAAGTCTAGAAGATGTTTTAAGGTTCATTATTAAATATGATCATGCACATTTGATATAGTGACATGTTGAGTTTATGTAAAAAACAAATTGAAAAGTTAAAAATTGAATCGTGTTATCTAATTCACATAAAGTACCATCACATGAATTAACATAGAAGTTGAACCAAAATTTTCATATTAGGAAATAATATAAAATTCCTCAAAAAAGGCTTGAAGATAATATTTGATATACAACAAACATTGAAAAGTGTTTCTTCTTGTATATTAATAACTTGCTCAAAGAGAAAATTGCATTCATATATCATCTCCATCTAATCTCCTTATATTCAGTGAAGCAAATCAATTACAACTTGTACACCACATTTATTTATCGTGGTCTTCCTGCAATCTTCTTTCTTTTGCATCCATGCCCAAACTATGCATTAGAGGAAATTTGGGGTCTAAAATGGGCCTTATAAGAAAACGTGCCAAAATAAGTTCTTGTGAGTTGGAATTCAAGAACCAATAGAATTTCAATAAAACGAGTCAACCATAATGGTTGAATTGACATATTTGTCATTTAAAAAACTACTTTTTTTGTTCGTATTTTTGACATATCTCCCTGTGTTTTTACTCAAAATTCAATCGGGAGAGCTCATTGGATGCAGAATTTGATTATGCATCCAATGAGTACCCACAATGCATACTTTTGATGGACCCCGCTATCCCAAAAACAAGAAATACCTGAAAAAAATGTCATGATGACATCATCATCATATTTTTTCAGGTGTTTATTGTTTTTGGGGTAGTGGGGTCCATTAAAAGTATGCAATGTGGGTACTCATTGGATGCATAATCAAATTCTGCATCCAATAAGCTCTCCCGATCGAAATTTGAGTAAAACAACAGGGAGATATGTCGAAAATACAAACACAAAAAGTAGTTTTTTATTTCTTCCTCCAAAATTAATAAATATTATTTTATTATTTTAACTATTATTTTTTTCTTTTAACTATTATTTTATTATTTTCCTTAGGAGGCCCATTTTAGACCCCAAAATTCCTCTAATGGTATTAAATGGAATAGATCCATGTCATGTGCCATCAAGGTTTGGTAACCAATATTGTTCTAAAATTTTCCCTTGTATTTCCCTAAACTAGGCTTCCATCAATCAACCTTTACATGAAGAGTCTCACTTTCATCATTCTAGAAGATATATGAGGTGGTTTTTTCCATCCAAATCGTCTCTCCTTCATCCTTAGTTCATGATCTAACTAGCAACATCTTTCATTTATGAACATCAATCATAAGATTGAATCTTGGCTTTAGCTTGTTGCACTTGGGTCCAACATATACCATTTCATACATCACATTATCAAAATCTCCATCCATAATACTTATATTACATGCAGTACATTACGATGAGCATTAAATCTCATATGGATTAAATTGTCTTTATGATGAAACATATTTGATGATAATGTCTAACATGAATTAAAGCTAACATGATGTTACTACTTAATTAATGGTTTTCTGGATTAAGTTATGTGAAATCTTTTCAGTCCACAATGAGTTTTTCATGGTTCCTGTAACAAGCATGGGTGGAGTGTCCACTCAAAACATTCGTTTGAAAAATGTTCACACAAATTAACCCAGAAAACCAATCACAATGATGACAAACTGACAAAACCTTCACCCTCAAAATGTTAGTATTGTATTTATTGAGTATAAGTTAATATACTAGTACAAAGTTGGCACCACTTGAAAGTCTACACAAGAAAATATAATTATGAATTTGAATGCAACATAGTAGTACAATTAAATTTATATCAATTATAATAATGAATAATAGGGAAAACTCACTTCAAACCTTATTGCAAGTGCCTTACATTTATTCACAAAGCAAGTCTATAAGATGTTTTAAGGTGCATTCGCATAAAGTATCAGCACAAGAATTAACATTGAAGTTGAACCAAAATTTTCATATATGTAGCAAATAATATAAAATTCCTCAAAAGGTATCTTGAAGAGAATATTTGATATACTACAAATATTGACAACTTTTTCTTCATGTATATTAATTAGTCATTCAAAAACCAAAATTACATTCATGAATGATCTCCACCTAATCTCCTTATATTTTCTCAAGTAGATCAAGTACATCTTCAGGATGAAGATTTACACAATTAGTCATTATGACAAAGAGAGTTTGTGGAATTAAATTGCGTGTATTAAAATGTCCCTATGTTTCGAGCGGACACTCCACCAATCATCAGGGGAACAAAATGAAAAGCTCAAAGTGGTATTGAAGAGAGTGAGCAAAAGCTAATAATAAATAAGGTAAGGGTTTTGTACATGCATTAATGAATATAATTATGCACATTTGATATAGTGAGATGTTGTGTTGATCTAAAAGACAAATTGAAAAGTTAAAATTTGAATGTTGTTATCTAATTCGCATAAAGTATCATCACATGAATTAACATCGAACTTGAAGTGAAATTTTCATATATGCAATAAATAATATAAAATTCCTCAAAAAGTAGCTTGAAGAGTATTTATTATATTACAAACATTGAAAAATGTTTCTTCATGTAGACTAAAAGTCATTCAAAAATAAAAATTACATTCATGTATCATCTCCACCTAATATCCTTATATCCGCTCAAGCAGATCAGGTACAGCTTGTACACCACATTTATTTATCTTGGTCTTCATGGAATCTTCTTTCTTTGGCATCCATGCCCAAACTATGGTATTAGTTGGAATAGATATAAGTTATGTGTCATCAAGATTTGGTACCCAATATTGTTCTAAAACTTTTCCCTTGTATTTCCCTGAGCTAGGCTGCCACCAATCAATCTTTACATGAAGGGTCGCGTTGTCATCATCCTGGAAGATATCTGAGGTGGATTTTTCCATCCAAATCATATCTAATTCATCCTAATTTCCTGATCTAACAAGAAACATCTTTCCTTTCTCAACATCAATTCTAGGATTGAATGTTGGCTTTGGCTTGTTGCACTTGGGTCCAACATATACCGGTTCATCTGTCACATTATCAAAATCCCCATCCATAATACTTGATATTGCATGGAATGCATTACCATCGGCGTTAACATTTTTCCTCGTATTGGGAAAAAAATCATCAAAAGAAGAATCACTTTCATCCAAGGGTGTATGGTGATTGTAGATTCCATCTAATGCACCAAGAACTCTTTTCCAATAATCTAGTTTTTCATTCCATTCCTCTGTAACAATTGGTGAATTCTCATTGCCAATAGTTTCTTTCCACATTTTTATGTATGATGTTATTCCTTCCTTTAGTTCTTTTAAATAAACATCATTGTCTTTGGGACGTAAGAAAGATGGCTTCCCTGTGGGAAATATAGGTTGACCTTCATCATCTATATTCCACAACTCAATTGGTTCTAACCACTCAATGTCTCTGATGGATTCTTTATACCTCATAATTGGAACATCATTTAATACAAGAAATTGGAAGTACTGGACATTAATATGTCCAACTAGTGCATTTTTCCCTCCTTGATGTACCCATTAAGAAAAAATTTGAAGTCATACACTTTGTTAGTAAGTTTAGGTGGAAACACTCGTTTTTATTCTAGTGTGTGATGTGTATCCATCACCCCAGGTAAAGAATATATATCTTTTACTTTTCAAGTTGGAAGACATTCATTCATAGGTTCCATTTATGTCTTCCTGGATGTGCCCCACAAGTAAGAACCCAACCTCAATAGTGATGAAGATACAAAATGTAGTTAATAGTGATAGAAACATGAAAACATAAAGATTCTTATTATCACTAGATGCATTGTCCAACTGTAACAACAAATGTGGAGGAAGAGGTTTAAAATCAAGATTTTGATTTTTTGAGCTTCCATTTAAAGATATGAAAGCATCCTTGTACACTCTACATTTTGAGTAAATAGAGTTTTGAAGTAATGCATTTGAAAGTGGGTTTCTTGAACTTCCATTCTCATAAAGAAAATCACATACATATCAAGGTGTGGGTCTTCAAGGTCCCTCAAGAACTTTTCAAGAGATGTAATGGTAAATTGTGATCCCATGTGTACAAATGGTAGGGAGAAATGACCAAAACCTCCTCTGTTATGCCCATGTGTTAGCATACCTGTCAAGGACAAACCCAAGTTTGTTCTTGCAACATATTTTGATTTGACACTTAATCTTGGGATTGAGGTCTTTGTTTTGTCCATTTTATCATGGATAATGCTCAAGTATTCCTTTGGATACCGCTCTGACATAATTTTGTGGGAATAGTAGCAATATCTTCCACACATAAGAATCTTGTTATGTTTCTTCAGTATAGCTTGTGCCTTTTCTTCCAGCTCTTTTGTAGTCGTTGTCTTCATCTATGCTTTCAACATAATACATTCACTACATTTACTGAAGTTAGTGTTCTTTGAGAATGCCACATGGAAAATGAGTATTCCAAATATTGCTCATTGTTGGTTGTGATATTGATAAAAAATTGAGCTCTTGAAGAGCCTCATTAATCTCTTTTAACAAATAACTTTGGGTGTACGTTGATGGCAGGAATCTTAAAGGAGCAAACATTCCATCTTCTTCAACTTGTCGTGTTTGGTTTGGTGAAAAATCTAAATTATCAATTACAATTTTGTGTAATATTTCTATGGCTACCACGGTATGTGCACGTGCTTTGCATTTGTTGGTGTTACCATGAATTCCTTTGACATGTCCTTGTTGGAAATTACGTTGGTAAGTATAGAAGGTGCTTTGAGGAATATTATGTATCTTGTACCATGTTTTCTTACAAATAATATCTCCATTAAACCTCATTTCCTTTCCTTGGGTGCCTCCTTGAAATTTTCATTCACCCTTAAAATCTCACCTTCATTGTCCACCAACATATTTATTGGCCATCTAACCAAACAATGTATAGAATGATCCCCAATCCTATATCTTTCATAATTTCTATCTATGTCTTCGACAAAAACACCGAATTCCTTTTCACCTAACATTTCACCCTTAAACATGTCATCCTCACTGACATTAACTATGATCCCTTTGGAAATGCATGTGCTTGTTCCCGAGCATTCATGTGTAAGAGAAACCCTTTTACATGTGAATGTAAGCCTATCTTGGGGAGTATTTACTGGATGATCATGACAATGCGGTTCCAAATCTGATTCTAGCCAAATCTCAAAATATCTCAATGCACCCCCTAGTGTATTCTCAAATCCTGTTGGATGTGTAAAAAGAGCATCATGTTTTAACACCTTCTCAATGTTAACCACTATGGATCCTTTATTTACCATCCTGTCATGCACCTTATGACCAATATTTGTATTGAATATGGAGCCTTCACCCACCTTCACTCCACATTGCAAAAGATCTACCTTATCTCCAATAGAAAATGCAAAAGAGACATTTGCACCTATATAACAAATTAAACAAATCTTAGTATTTGATAAAGAAAAACAAGCAATGTACTATCAAAAACACTTAAGATGTGATTCAATATTTTAATTTACATTTGTTATGCCTCAAATCTATGATCTTCCATGGATGTAAGTTCCCTTCATCAACATCTTCCACAATCAAATGTGGTTCAATGACATCAATTATCAAAACCATAACATATCCTACATCAAGCCTTTCTCCACCATAATGAGTTCAGTCTCTGTAGATTCAACCCTTCCTAGTCCAATAACTTGACCATTAATTAGGAGGTAAACATAGTGCCCTCTTATCAAAATTATATTTTTCATTGTAACTCCTGCCAATTTCTGTAACACATTTGAATTGTAGTTTGTAATTAAGGTTAAGTCATATGAAGTACATGTTCAAAAAAGTAATATAGTTCCAATAATTCAAAAGGATATGGTATCCCTTTTGTATGCCACGAAACATTGTTCCCCTACATCTTGTGTGCGCTAGCAAAATGGAATTTACATATAAATTACATAAAATATATATGAAGAGATTACAATAACAGATCCAAGAATTATTAGAGAATGACAGATATCAACTCAGATAAAACCACCAAATTCCTATTTCAATTTGGACATGGCACTTATATTATTGATGTATGTGTATGAATGTGTTGGAAATCTAGCTAGAGTTAGTTTTTGTTCTTAAAACGTTGCACAATGAATGAAAGTTAATGTGTATTGGTTTTCATAATGTGGTTTTTCATCTAACAGAACCACATTGTCATTAATCACATTGCACCATGATGAAAATCTAGTTGGAGTTGGCTTTCGTTTTTAAAACATTGAACGGTGAGTGAAAGTTAATGTGTGTTAGTTTTCATAAGGTAGCTTTCTATCTAAAACAACCAAATTGTCATCAAATATATAACACCATGATGTAAATCTAGCTGGAGTCAACTTTCCTTTTAACAACATGGTAAGATGAGAGAAAACTAATGTGTGTTAGCTTTCAAAATGTAGTTTTTCATCTACCACAACCACATTGTCATCAATCACATTGTACCGCAATGAAGATCTAATTGGAGTTAGATTTCATCCTTAAATCGTTGCACAGTGAGTGAAATCTAGTGTGTATTAGCTTTCATAATGTAGTTTTTCCATCTGGCACAACCACAATGTCATCAATCATAACTCACCGTGATGAAAAATATAGTTGAAGTTAGCTTTCGCTCTTAATACATTGCACGGTGAGTAAAAGATAATGTGTGTTAACTGTCATAAGTTAGTTTTCCATCATATTATCCTCAAATACATTACACCATGATGGAAATCTAGATGGATTTAGCTTTCCTTCTAACAACATGGCATGATGAGTGAAAGCTAATGTGCGTTAGTTCTTTGTACCATGATGAAAAGCTAACTAGAGTTAGTTTTTTTTCTTAAAACATTGCACGTTGAGTGAAAGTTAATGTGTGTTAATTTTTGTAAAATAGGTTTCTATCTAAAACACACACATTGTCATCAAATACATAACACGATGATGAAAATCTAGCTATAATTAGTTTTCATTTTAACAACGTGTTAACTTTCATTCTTAAATCATTGTACGGTGAGTGAAAGCTAATATGTGTTAGCTCATTGCACCAAGACGAAAATCTAGTAGGAGTTATTTTTGTTTTTAAAACATTGTACGGTGAGTGAAAGTTAATGTGTGTTAGAATTCATAAGATAGTTTTCTATCTAAAAGAGTCACATTGTCATCAAATACATAACACCATGACAAAAATCTACCTGAAATTAGCTTTAGTCTTTAAATCATTGCACGATGATTGAAATATAATGTGTTAGATTTCATAATGTAGTTTCCATCTAACACAACCACATTGTCATCAATCACAATGTACCATGATGAAAATCTAGTTGGAGTTATCTTTCCTCCTAACAACATGGCGCAATGAGTGAAAGATCATGTGTGTTATCTTATTACACCATGATAAAAATTTAGCTAGAATTAGTTTTCTATCTAGCACAACCACATTGTCACATTGCATCGTGATGGAAATCTAGCTGGAGTTAGCACAACCACATTGTTATCAATCAAAATGCATTATGCTGGAAATATCGCTAGAGTTAGCTTTCATTCTTAAAATGTTGCACGGTGATTAATAGCTAATGTGTGTCAGCTTTCATAAGGTATCTTTCCATCTAACACAACCACATTGCGATCAAATACATTACACCATGACACAAATCTAGTCAGATTTAGCTTTCCTTCTAACAACATGGCACGATAAGTGAAAGTTAATGTGTGTTCTTTTTCATAAGGTAGTTTTTTATCTAACACAAGCACATCATCATTGATTGCATTATTCTGTGATGGAAATATAGTTGGAGTTAGCTTTTGTCCTTAAATCATTGCACGGTAAATGAAATATAATGTGTGTGAGCTTTCATAATGTAGTTTTCCATCTACCACAACCACATTGTCATCAATCACAATGCACCATGATAAAAATCTAGCTAGAGTTATCTTTCATTCCTAAAACATTGCACAATGAGTAAAGCTAATGTATGTTAGTTTACATAAGAAATTTTTTCATGTAACATAGCCACATTGTCATCAAATACGTTACACCATGATGAAAATATAGCTAGACTTAACTTTCCTTCTAACAACATGGAACTATAAGGAAAAGCTTATATGTGTTAGCTCATTACACCATGATGGAAATTTAGTTGGAGTTAGCTTTTCTTTTGACAACATGGCATGATGAGTTAAAGCGAATGTGTGTTAGCTTTCATAAGGTATATTTCCATGTAAGACAACCACGTTGTCATCAATCACAACGCATCATGTTGAAAATTTAGCTGAAGTTAGCTTTCATCTATAAATCATTGCATTATGAGAGAAATCTAATGTGTGTAAGCTTTCATAGTGTAGTTTTTCATCTAGTAATGCCACATTGTCATCAATCACAATGCGACATGATGGAAATCTAGATGGACTTAGCTTTCATTCTTAAGACATTGCACAGTGAGTAAAAGCTAATGTGTGTTAGCTTTCATAAGTTAGTTTAACATCTAAAACTTCCACATTGTCATCAAATACATTACACAATGGTGAAAATCTAGCTAGAGTTAGCTTTCCTTCTAACATGGCACTATGAGCGAAAGCTTATGTGTGTTAGTTCATTACACCATTATGAAAATCTAGTTAAAGTTAGCTTTCTTTTTAATAATATGGCACGATGAGTGAAAGCTAATGCATGTTATCTTTCATAAGGTAGTTTTTCATCTAACACAACCACATTGTCGAATTGCATCGGGATAGAAATCTAGCTGGAGTTAACTTTCAACCTTAATTAATTACACGATAAGTGAAACTAATGTGTGTTAGCTTTCATAATGTATTTTTTCATTTAGCACAACCACATTGTCATCAATCAAAATGCCCCATGTTGAAAATATAGCTCGAGTTAGATTTTGTTCTTAAAACGTTGCACAATGAGTAATAGCTAATGTGTGTTAGCTTTCATAAGGTAGTTTTTCATCTAACAGAGTCACATTGTCATCAAATATATTACACCATGATGCAAATCTAGTTGGAGTAAGTTTTTCTTTTGACAACATGGTACTATGAGTGAAAACTAATTTGAGTTAGCTTTTATAAGGTAGTTTTTCATCTAACACAACCACATTGTCATCGATCACATTGCACCGCGATGGAAATCTAGTTGGACTTAGCTTTCATCCTTAAATCATTGCACGGTGAGTGAACTCTAATGTGTGTTAGCTTTCATAATGTATTTTTTCTATCTAGCACAACCACATTGTCATCAATCACAATGCACCATGATGAAAATCTAGTTAGAGTTAGCTTTCATTCTTAAAACATTGCACAGTGAGTAAAGCTAATGTCTGTTATCCTTCATAAGATAGTTTTCCATCTAACACACCCACATTGTTATCAAATACATTACACCATGATGAAAATCTAGTTGGAGTAAGCTTTCATTCTAACAACAGGACACTATAAGGGTAAGTTTATTTGTGTTAGTTCATAACACCATGATGGAAATCTGGTTGGAGTTAGCTTTCCTTTTAACAACATGGAACGATGAGTGAAAGCTAATGTGTGTTAGTTTTCATAAGGTAGTTTTCCATGTAACACAACCACATTGGCATCAAGCACATTGCACCGTGTTGGAAATCTAGCTTCAATTAACTTTCATCTTTAAATTGTTGCACAGTGAAGAAATCTAATGTGTGTAACCTTTCATAGTACAGTTTTTCATCTAGCACAACCACATTGTCATCAATCACAAATGCGCCATGATACAAATATAGCTGGAGTTAGTTTTTCTTCTAATAACATGGCACGATGAGTGAAATCTTATGTATATTACCTCATTAAACCATTATGAAAATCTAGCTGGAGTTAGTTTTCTTTTTAACAACATTGAACGATGAGTGAAAGCTAATGTGTGTTATTTTTCAGAAGGTAGTTTTCTATCTAACACAACCACATTGTTGCATTGGATCGTGATTGAAATCTAGTTGGACCTAGCTTTCAACCTTAAATCGTTGTACGGTGAGTGAAATCTAATGTGTGTTAGCTTTCATAATATAGTTTTTCATTTAGCACAACTACATTGTCATCAATCAAAATGCACCATGTTGAAAATCTAGCTAGAGTTAGCTTTCGTTCTTAAAACATTGCACGGTGAGTAATAGATAATGTGTGTTAGCTTTTGTAAGATAGTTTTTCATCTAACACAACCACATTCTCATCAAATGCATTACACCATGATGCAAATATAGTTGGATTTAGCTTTTCTTCTTACAACATGGCACAATGAGTGAAAGCTTATGTGTGTTAGCTCATTACACCATGATGGAGTTAGTTTTTCTTCTAACTACATGGCATGATGAGTGAAAACTAATGTGTTTTAGATTTTATAAGGTAGTTTTCAATCTAACATAACCACATCGTCATCGATCACATTGTATCGTGATGGAAATCTAGTTGGAGTTATCTTTCATCCTTAAATCATTGCACAGTGAGTGAAATTTAATGTGTTAGCATTCATAATGTAGTTTTTCCATCTAGCACAACCATATTGTCATCAATCACAATGCACCATGATGAAAATCTCGTTAGAGTTACCTTTCGTTCTTAAAACATTGCATGGTGAGTAAAGCTAATGTCTGTTATATTTCATAAAGTAGTTTTTCATCTAACACAACCACATTGTTATCAAATACATTACACCATGATGAAAATTTGGTTAGAGTTAGCTTTTCTTTTAACATGACACTATAAGGGAAAGCTTACGTGTGTTAGTTCATTATACCATAATGAAAATCTAGTTGGAGTTAGCTTTCCTTTTAACAACATGGCACAATGAGTGAAAGATAATGTGTGTTAGCTTTCATAAAGTAGTTTTTCATGTAACATAATTGCATTGTCATCAAGCACATCGCACCATGTTGGAAATCTAGCTAGAGTTAGATTTCATCTTTAAATCATTACAGGGTGAGTGAAATCTAATGTGTGTAAGCTTTCATAGGGTATTTTTCAATCTATCACAACCACATTGTCATGTTGCACCATGATGGAAATATAGCTAAAGATAGCTTTCAACCTTAAATCATTGCACGGTGAATGAAATATAATGTATGTTAGTTTTCGTAATGTAATTTTTCATTTATCACAACCACATTGTCATCAATCAAAATGCACCATGTTGAAAATATAGCTAGATTTATCGTTTGTTCTTAAAACGTTACACAGTGAGTAATAGCTAATGTGTGTAAGCTTTTGTAAGGTAGTTTTACATCTAACATATCCACATTGTCATAAAAAACATTACACCATGATGCAAATCTAGATGGAGTTAGCTTTCCTTCTAACAACATGCACAATGAGTGAAAGCTTATGTGTGTTAGCTCATTACATCATGATGAAAATCTAGCTAGAGGTAGCTTTCCTTCTAACTACATGGTACGATAAGTGAAAGCTAATGTGTGTTAGCTTTCATAATGTAGTTTTTCCATGTAACACAACCACATTGTCATCAATCATATTGCATTGTGTTCGAAATCTAGATGAACTTAGCTTTCATCCTTAAATCGTTGCATCGTGAGTGAAATCTAATGTGTGTAAGCTTTCATAGTGTAGTTTTACATCTAGCACAACCACATTGTCATCAATCACAATGCACCATGATGGTAATATAGATGGAGTTATCTTTCATTCTTAAAACATTGCATTGTGAGTAAAAGATAATGTGTGTTAGCTTTCATAAGGTAATTTTTAATCTAACATGTCCACATTGTCATCAAATACATTACACCATGATAGAAATCTAGCTGGAGTGAGTTTTCCTTCTAACATGGCACTATGAGTGAAAGCTTATGTATGTTAGCTCATTACACCATTATCAAAATCTAGTTGGACTTAGCTTTATTTTTAACAATATGGCACAATGAGTAAAAGATAATGTGTGTTAGCTTTCATAAAGTGGTTTTTCATCTAACACAACTACACTCGCAAATTGCACCATGATGGAAATCTAGTTGGAGTTAGCTTTCAATCATAAATCACTGCAGGGTGAGTGAAATCTAATGTGTGTTAGCTTTCATAATGTATTTTTTCATTTAGCACAACCACATTGTCATCAATCGCAATGCATCATGATGAAAATCTAGCTAGAATTAGCTTTCGTTCTTAAAACATTGCACAACCAGTAAAGCTAATGTTTCTTAGCTTTCATAAGGTAGTTTTTCATCTAACATAGCCACATTGTCATCACATACATTACACCATGATGGTAATCTAACTAGAGTTAGCTTTCCTTCTAACAACATGGCACTATAAGGGAAAGATTATGTGTATTAGCTCATTACACCATGATGAAAATCTAGCTGGAGTTAGCTTTCCTTTTAACAACATGGCACGATGAATGAAAGCTAATGTGTGTTAGCTTTCACAAGGTAGTTTTCTATGTAACACAAACATATTGCACTATGTTGGATCCTTAAAGCGTTGCACGGTGAGTGAAATCTAATGTGTAAGCTTTCATAGTGTATTTTTTCATCTAACAGAACTGCATTGTCATCAATCACAATGCACCATGATGAAAATCTAGCTAAAGTTATCTTTCATTCTTAAAACATTGCATGGTGATTAAAGCTAATGTACATTAGCCTTCATAAGGTATTTTTCCATCTAACACAATGACATTGTCATCAAGTACATTACACCATGATGGAAATCTAGCTAGAGTTAGTTTTCATTCTAACAACATGGAACTACAAGGGAAAGCTTATGTGTGTTAGCACCTTACACCATGATGAAAATCTAACTGGAGTGAGCTTTGATTTTAACAACATGGAACGATGAGTGAAAGATAATGTGTGTTAGCTTTCATAAGGTAGTTTTCCTTATAAACAACCACATTGTCATCAATTACATTGCACCGTGTTGGAGATCTAGCAGAAGTTAGCTTTCATTCTTAAATTGTTGCCCAGTGAGTGAAATATAATGTGTGTAAGCTTTTATAGTGTAGTTTTCCATCTAGCACAACCACATTGTCATCAATCACAATGCGCCATGATGAAAATCTAGCTGGAGTTAGCTTTCGTTTTTAAAAAATTGCATGGTAATTAAAAGCTAATGTGTGTTAGCTTTCATAAGATAGATTTTCATCTAACACTGTCACATTGTCATCAAATACATTACACCATGATGGAAATCTAGTTGGAGTTAGCTTTATTTCTAACATGGCACTATGAGTGAAAACTTATGTGTGTTAGCGCATTACACCATTATGAAAATCTAGTTGGGGTTAGCTTTCTTTTTAACAACGTGGCATGATGAGTGAAAGGTAATGTGTGTTAGCTTTAATAAGGTAGTTTTCCATCTAACAAATCCACATTCTCACATTGCACCGTGATGGAAATTTAGTTGTAGTTAGATTTCAACCTTAAATCATTGCATAGTGAGTGAAATCTAATGTGTGTTAACTTTTATAATGTAGTTTTCCATTTAGCACAAACACATTGTCATCAATCAAAATGCACCATGTTGGAAATCTAGCTAGAGTTAGATTTCATTCTTAAAACATTGCATGGTAAGTAATAGCTAATGTGTGTTAGTTTCTGTAAGGTAGTTTTTCATCTAACACAGTTACATTGTCATCAAATACATTACACCATGATGCAATCTAGCTAGAGTTAGTTTTCCTTCTAACAACATGGAATGATGAGTGAAAGATAATGTGTGTTAGCTTTCATAAGGTAGTTTTTCGTCTAACACAACCACATTATCATTGATCGTATTGCACCATGATGGAAATCTAGCTGGAGTTAGCTTTCGTCATTAAATCATTGCACGATGAGTGAAATCTAATGTGTTAATTTTCATAATATAGTTTTTCATCTAGCACAACCACGTTGTCATCAATCACAATGCACCATGATGGAAATATAGCTAGAGTTAGATTTCATTCTTAAACATTGCACAGTTAGTAAAGCTAATGTTTGTTAGCTTTCCATTTAACACAGCCACATTGTTATCAAATACATTACACTATGATGGAAATTTAGCTGGAGTTAGATTTTTTTCTAACAACATGGCACTATAAGAGAAAGCTTATGTGTGTTAGTTCATTACACCATGATGAAAATCTAGCTGGAGTTAGCTTTCCTTTTAACAACATGGCACGATGTGTGAAAGTTATTATGTGTTAGCTTTCATAAGGTAGTTTTCCCTGTAACACAACCACATTGTAATCAAGCACATTGCACCATGTTGAAAATCTAGTTGGAGTTATCTTTCATCCTTAAATCGTTGCACAGTGAGTGAAATCTAATGTGTGTAATCTTTCATAATGTATTTTTCCATCTAGCACAACCACATTGTCATCAATCACAATGAATCATGATGGAAATATATCTAAAGTTAGCTTCTATTATTAAAACATTGCACGGTGAGTAAAGCTAATGTCTGTTAAGCTTTCATAAGGTAGTTTTTCATCTAACACAACCACATTGTCATCAAATGCATTACATCATGGTGGAAATATAGCTAGAGTTAGCTTTCCTTCTAACAATATGACACTATAAAGGAAATATTATGTTTGTTAAATCATTACACCATGATGAAAATCTAGCTAGAGTTAGCTTTCATTTTAACAACATAGCACGATGAGTGAAAGCCAATGTGTGTTAGCTTTCATAAGGTAGTTTTCCATATAACACAACCACATTGTCATCAATCATATTGTGTTGTGTTGGAAATCTAGCTAAAGTTAGCTTTCATCCTTAAATCGTGACACAGTGAGTGAAATCCAATGTGTGTAAATTTTCATAGTGTAGTTTTCCATCTAGCACAGCCACATTGTCATTAATCACAATGCACCATGATGGAAATCTAGTTGGAGTTAGCTTTTGTTCTTAAAATATTGCACGGTGAGTAAAAGTTAATGTGTGTTAGCTTTTATAATGTAGTTTTACATATAACATTGCCACATAGTCATCAAATACATTACACCATGATGGAAATCTAACTAGAGTTAGCTTTCCTTCTAACATGGCACTATGAGAGAAAGCTTATGTGTGTTAGCTCATTACACCATTGTGAAAATCTAGCTCGAGTTAGCTTTCTTTTTAACAACATGGCACGATGAGTGAAATATAATGTGTGTTAGCTTTCATAAATTAGTTTTTCATCTAACACAACCACATTGCACTGTGATAGAAATCTAGCTGGAATTAGCTTTCAATCTTAAATCGTTGCAAGGTGAGTGAAATCTAATGTGTGTTAGCTTTCATAATGTAGTTTTTGATTTAGCATAATCAACTATTTTTCTCTAATAGAATTATTTGGCCACAAATCTTCTCTTCCATCAGCAACATATTTTATCTTGTCGATCTATTTAGAAGATATGACACTCTTATTTTCTGGTTTGGGTATTGTATCCCAAACAAGGCTGGTACTCTTGCATCATTGCTTCTACCATGATTTCACGATGTCAGGTCATCGACATATCCCAGTCTTCTGTATTCAACCTTGAAGGTTGTAATCCACTTTACTCTTGGTAAATCCTTAGTCCATATGAAATTTTTCCATCCTGTCGTACCATGCCCAACTCAGAGATCTTCTATAGTCACTTCCCTTGAAGCGAAGCATCATCCTCCTTTGTTTTGTACTGGAGTGATAGGTATCATTCTGCTACTATGTATCCATCTCAGGTTACTAGATACCAAGATCCCTTTATCTTGAACTTTGTCAAAAAATTCATCTTGCACTCATCTGTGAGCTTGTTATCTTCTATAGGTTTCCATCTTCAACCTTGTAGCAAAGGTTAAGATATCCATCACTGTAGGTGATCTTTCAAGCTCATGGATGTGTTATCTGTGGGTGTTTTCTGAGCTCGTACAAAGCATATTCTGTACAGATGGTTCTTTGCTTGATATATACTTCTACTACAGAAGTGTGTCTAGTCAATAGAGTATGTCATGCCATAGTCTATTCTTTCTGAGACAAAACATGAACCTCGCTTTGTATACTTGTTCTTGTAGATCCATATGGAAGACAGTATGAACATACCTTCAAGTCTCGAAACCATATATTTGGTTTGGAAATATTGCCATACTTTTCTTCATCTCTTGAGGTGGATCTACCACTCTCTTATATTCTTCTGGAGCTATTTCTTCCATCACGGTGTCTCTGGCCCTAGCAGCTTCAGGTTCATGTTTTATTGGAGTGAATTTTGAATTGTCATCCCTTGTTCTTCAAAACAAGTTCCATCCTCATTTTCTTGTAGGCAGTTGTACACGACCTTTCCTACAAGTCAAATGCACCAGTTCCATGGTTAGAACCACTTCATAGGACATATGCATAAAGACAAATTCGTATGCTTCATGCAACTATTTTAGCCAATAAAACATTCATCCATATCTCAAAGAAACTTTCCAAATGCCTTCCATCTCTACCATAACATCATTGAGATTGTACACTAATCCAATATGTCCGCAAAGAGGTTTCATTCTAGATAAGTAGCAATGGAGAGTTGTATAGCACCATGGGCTACTTACCTATAACATGCATGTTAGTAGTATATTGTCATTAATGCAAACATTCTATCATGCATAATACACAGCATATATAGAAAAGAAAATTGAAATACTTGTCTTTGTTTGTTTGGAAGGCTTATTATTGTGCTTTGTCTTCATCTCCTTCAGGATCTGCAACTCCTCATTTGACCAATGAGATTACTTCAATCAGATGCTTGCTTGAAATCTTTTCTGGAATGTTGCTTCCAGTGGACCTAGTGTTTGATAGAGAAACCATATTTTTATTCAAATTAGGTATATTTTATATATTATTGGATAGAAATATGTGCCTCCTCAAGGTGAGCTGAGAAACATACTCATTTTCCCAAAACTGTGATCAGCACTGCAAAATATCTGATGCCCTAGTTTTCTTCAATTTCTTCTACAAAATTTTCTGATCGGTAGCTCCCAAATTGATGCCTCTCTATGTCTAAAATTTCTCATGAAGGTATCCCCATCTGTCCTATTTCCAACCCCGCAGGTTAGAGAAGAATGGGTTTCACCAATTGGGACTTATGTGAAGTTTCCCAAGGTGACTTATTTCAAGACTATTCATCATAGCAAACTTGTACGGATTGCAACGTGTCGCTGTTTCACCTTCAAGGCCTTAAACAATTACCATAGAAAGTACAATACATTCCATATCTATAACATCATGCAAAATTTCATATGGAATTTCGTAGCACGAGATATAGCAATTCTCCTTAAGTAACATGTTTAAGGTTGAATTCCGAGAGAGGCTAGAACCCTATTTGGAGGAATCATATCTCCTAGAATATAGTGAATCTTAGGCTAAAATTTTTACCCAGGTAAAATAAGAAATTTATATTCGGCCTGTAAAAGTATAGGCTCATTATCCTTCTCCAATGTCTATATATAATGAAACTCCCAAAATTACTAGTTTTTAGTCTTTTAGGGTTTTCAAGCATGAAACCCTAATTTTCAATAGTTGTAGTTGTAGCACTATTTTGGCTGCACAAATACTTATTTCGGGGTAGCTTTGATACCATGTTATGTTTTTAATGGTTATATCAGATCTTATAACATTTATCATCATAATAGCATAACCATAAGCAAAAGGATCGCTAAAAGATAGACAAGTGCAGCCACACAAAAGAACACAAAGATTTATCTTGGAAAATCCTCATGGGTAATAAAACCCAACAAAGCTTCCTCTGTATAAGATATATTAAAAAGTACAAAAAAATACCCTAGATAAGTGTGCCTCCCTCTAGTAGATATATATATACCTCTCTCCTATGCATTATACACAACTGAGTGTGTGTTCAAATAAGGAACACGTCTCCTCTATTTATACTATTTTCTTCACTTGACTTTTAACCTAACAAGTCCACCCCACTCAACTAAGTGGGCTGACTTCACTTAGGAAGACTCATTACAATATTATATTATATTCATTAGGGTACTATTGACCCGACTTACAATGGAGTCTTTACCTCATGACTCTATGATGACCAATTACGATAGTAACACCCCGCCAGAGGGATAATAACATCTCCCTTGGGTTACATCAGTAAAATACATTTAGAATATCTTTTGAAGTTACAATATTCAATAATAAGGTCGTTACTGGATAGTCTATGGAGTTAATTAGAGTTACCAAATTTGGCTAAGGGGAACCCACACTGAGTGCATATCAGGTGTGAGTGTAGGGATCCACACCCAAAACCTTGCCATTTGGGGTGTTTGCTAACTAGGTGTATCTTTTAGCTCTGTATACACACCCAGTCAATTAGAAGGCCCAAAACAGATTGGGTAGTGTTTCCTATCACATAAATTGAGCATATAAAGAAACCAAAAATAACTTCAAATGAAATCTTTATTATCATAAATGAGGTCAAAGTCTGATATGTAATTGATTATTACAAATCCAATTTCTAATTTTTCATTTCCTCTACCAATAAACACCTCCAAACAAGAGAACCAACCTATAAAAACAAAAAATGTACATAAACACTGTAGGAAATCCCTAGAAATTACTAAGAGAATTAGTAAGTATATTATAGGTAATAAATATATTTCTGCACTTTTTGTCCACACGCCTGCCAGTGAGCTTTAACAACAGATTCGAGCTTGGTTTTCACTTTGCAGAGAATTTTGATATTCAGAGTAAATGGTAGAGAATCTCCTGTACAACTGGAACTTCTTTCAATTGATATTATGGATGATTGGATGGTTAGCCTTAAAATTCCTCAGAACCCTAGCACTAATACATTGGGGAAGCTTCTAACTGTTGGTACAAAAGATTTACACAACTCAATTGAAATATCTGAAGGAGGTACTTTATCCTCATTATGCTTCTTTCATTTCCTGAACATTCTCAATGGAAATTTTTCTTTATGCTACCTAATTACATATTCTTCTTATGATTGGCAATTTGTAAAATTAACACTTTTAGTACTGGAAATAATTAAGAGTCCATTGCCTTATTTTAAGCAACCATGAAAAGGTTGGGAGCACATAAATACATATAAATAAATTAAAAGGATTTTTTTTTTCATTTTAATTTACCTTAATGATAGAATGATGAGTCTCTATTTATTGAATGATGAATATTATATGTATTTAAACTTGAAAAATTATAAAGGAATGAATAATGAATGTATGTTTGCATGTATTATAAATCATCAATTCATCATTGGTTTGCTATGTTTTAATTTTAATGACCATTGATTATGTTTATTGTGAGGAGAACATGGTTAACATTCAATTTTTGAATGATTGTGAGTAAAGGTGATGACAATACTATATTTATTTATAATTTTGAAAACCACTAGAACAATTCCAGTACAATTTGGAAGATGCAAAATACAAATGGTTCCATGGCTCACAGTTTCAAAGATAGTGCTAAATTGGGTGTATTTGTTTTAAAAAATATCCATAAATAGGAAACTTGACTGACCATTGCTGAGGTAGTAAAAATGACTACTATTTTTCAAAGTTTTTTTTCTAAAGAAGACAATCAACCATTGTTGGAGGAATATATAAAGGAGGAAGATCAAATGGCCATGCCTAGTTTTTAGAAGGCAGAAATACAAGAGTCTAGGTCTGGAAGGATGGGTTGTGAAATTTTTCTTAGGGTTCAATGGGTTACTTGAAGAATATATTATAAGGATCTCCAATGAATCAAGGATATCAACAAAGATACTAACAGCCTTCAGTTCAACATTCATTCCCTTGTTCCCAAAGCTTGATATCCCAATATCCTTTGATTAAATCCAACTTTATCTCATTATGTAAGTGTAGTTATAAAATTATTACAAAGATCATCACTCTAAGGGTTAACAAGATTTTGATACATAGATTCATGAGGCAATTGGAGTAACACAAAGAATAGCATGTTTCCCATGAATGCAAACCTATGTCATTTACCTACAATATCTTCATCGATTACTATGTTAAGGAGGGAAAGATCAATGAGGGTCGAGTATCGGTGTGTAAAGAAAATATACACACCTTAGAGAGCATACCTGATGGTGATAACAAGATACATGTGTTGGATTTGGCATGTCCTCTATATCACTACTCTATCCTATTCATGGAAAAAGAGATATAAAGCAACTTTTAGGATCCTAAAAAGGGTTTCAATTGAATGGATTTCCAAAGTTTTTTGGAATGCTAGGAAGCTCAAATTTATGCTAAGTTCCTTTCTAGGAGAATACATTGTGTCCTCTACTATTACAGCCCAGTTAGATATGATTTCCTTCCTCATTGTGGTGGTTAGAGAAAATTCAGTGATGTAAAGAATTACTCTTTGTACATTATATTGACTTATAAAGCTAAGCCTTTTGAAACAACAACAAAAAAGTATTTACTAGTTTCATCACACCTACCCTCCTAGCATATAGGACATAGACATTTCCAAATTGAAGTATTCATCTCTATGAGAAGAATTGGAAAACCTTTTGGTTATCTTTATAATTTTATTTCATGAATCTGGTTATCTAGGAAGAATTGCAACTTGATATTCTAGGAAACCATTTCTTCTTCAAGATGGGTTGGAGACACCATTAAATAAGCTACACAGAAATCAGTCCCCTTTTGTATTCTCATAGTTCTTTAAACAATCATTGTATTAGCCATTTGCTACTCCATCTCTTGTAGTATCTTAAGTACCAAAATTGTTTGATATTTTAAGTGATTCCAACTTAGAGGGGTTATGTAAGGCCTTCCATATATAAAATCGTATGGAGACATGTGGAATTATAAAACCTATTATTTTATACAAATTCTTTGATGGAAAAAAAGATATAAAGCAACTTTGAGGATCCTAAAAAGGGCTTCAAATGAATGGATTTCCAAAGTTTTTGGAAAGATTAAGAAACTAAAATTTATGTTAAGTGAATTTCTAGGAGAGTACACTGTGTCCTCTACTATTACAACCCAATTGGATATGCTTCCCTTCCCCACTGTGGTGGAAAGAGGAAATTTAGTGATGTAAAGGCCTATTCTGTGTACTTTATATTAACTTACAAGGATAAGCCTTTTGCAACAACAAAAAGTTATTTATTGGTTTCAGTATTCGTCCCCACTAAGCATATAGGTCACATACATTTCCAAAATAAAATATTCATCTCTATGAGAAGAACAAAAAACCCTCTGGTTATCTTTATAGTTTTTTTTTTTAAAAACTGGTTATCCAGGAAGAGTTTAAACTTGATCTTCTAGGAAACCATTTCTTCATCAAGATGGGATTTAGACACCAATAAATCAACTATAGGGAAGTAAGTCCCCATTTGTATTGTTATAGTTATTTTAACAAGTTTTATCTTCCTTTAGTCTAGTCTTCATTTGAGCCATTTTCTCGTCCATCTTCTGTAGTATATTGTGTCCCAATATTGCCTAGTATTCTAACTGATCCTAACTTAATGGGGTTATTACCAATTACAAGCAAAGGCATTCTAGAAATCTTTTCCCTATGACAAAGATTGCTTGTAATTGGTAAATGGATTAGAAATATTTGTCCCATGACAATGACCAACAAAGGAATTCTAGAAATTGTATAGGAGTTGTATAAACCATAGATTGCCACTTGTTGTAGGATTGGGTGACTATTTGTTGGAAAAAATTTCCTAAGTGTTTGTTACTCATATTTTCCATAATGACTAGAAATGTTTTGATAACAGTTTTTTTCCAGTTAATTCTTATCATACTTGGCCTAATAGTTGTTTAACTGGCCCTGATAAACTCATAATGCTGGTGTGTTACATATGTTTAATTAGTATTTTGTACAATACTCATCCTATGTATAGTTATCAACATTTTTCATTTCTGGAATGATCCAGGGCTTCTTACTAATAGAATCCAAATTACTAATTGGCTCATTCTTTCATCTATTGATGATGTAGGTCATATGATAAATAAAAATATCTTTTATAATTGATAAGGAGAATCAAAGTATTATCTTATCTTAACAATATAAAAAACTGATTTTACCAATACCATGAATAGTACTGGCAATAACATAACCATTGTAGGGAAACATAAATGCAAGTGTCAAAACACTCTCATTGTAATGAATGGTTCCAAACTTCCATCCATATCAAGTGCTCAAGATAAGCAGGTTGAGTACTGCTTTAGGTGTAGTCTTCTAGAGGAAATTCCATTTATCAAGTACTCATATCCTTAAAACCTCTGCAGGTGTGTATATTATCTTTACAAGCACTGATATTTATTAAGAATTTAAAGACATTGGTGCTTTATATAGTATAAATCACACCATTTATTTCAAATGAAAAAATTCTCTTCCCTTATAACAGACTATAAACATATAAAGGGACATCCCTAAACACTTACAACTTGACCTATCCTAGACTAGGAAGACTCCTCTACAAACCTAGAAGACTAAAACTCAAACGCAAGTCCTATAAACCCCTTTCTCAAGTCATCTCATCCTCTTGACCTATCAGAGAAAGTGACTGTAATTTTATAGAGGAGTAGCCATTTGATGTCATTTTATTATCCTATCTCAAACCTACAACACTACCCTATTCCCTTCACAATATAACTCCGTAATGCAGGACCTAGAACCCCCTCAACATCATACCCTAAGGGAACATACACAGTCCAAGAGGACTGTTTATCTTGCAAACATTTCCAGCCCTATATAGTTCGGCTCTATCACATATTCATTTAATCATACCCATCTAAAGAAGCTCTTGCACTTATCTTAATCATCAATAGTTTCTCAAGAGATGGAATCTACATTTTGGGCATGATTGAGTGACATTTTCTATTTGGATGGAAATTGCATGGATAGTCATAGAGATTTTACATTTGCTGGAATGTACCTTGACTTTGACAGCCCATTTGTTGTGATAATATTGAGCTTCAAAGCAATTGGTTGATACTTGTCCATAAATACTAAAGTGTCTTGTCCTTTTTCAAGCTGAAATTTGTTTTGGGATAGCCATTCATGCCATTAAGTTGACTGGAAATTTCATATTCTTATTGTTTACTTGTAGTGACGCTAGAAATCATATTTTTCCCTCGCAAAGTCAAGTACAAGTTACAATTTTCAATCTTGAAACACAAATTTCCTGCCTCACCGAATGATAAGAAATCTTGAAATGTAAATGCCAATGGCCAACAAATGATGGAGCACGTGTGTTACTTCCATCCTAATTAAAATATATGATGACAGATCCAAATTGAAATTTCAGTCAACCAATGATATCAACAACCCAAACAAGTGTATCTAACCAAATTTTTAAAGGGAATTCTAAATCTTCTTTGTGTAATTTCCAAGGTTGTGAATGTTATCATGCTACTGTCAAAATCATAAGTATTTATAGTCAAACGGAATGTAACATATCATTGCTCAAACAAATGTTTCAAATCAAAGACAAGTGGTAAGAGAAGGAGTGTGAAATCACCAAGGTGTATTATTTGAAATCAAAACAAGTTTTGGTCTTAATTGTATGCCACTGTCAAGTTAATTATGAGTATGGCTGAAGGTTGCTTCTGAATAGACAGTCCTGAGTTTTGTTCCTAGGTTGTCGATTCTAGAGTGAAATTCTGAATAAAGATGCAAATGATAATCAATAACTCCAAATGGAAATTTGTGAAGCTAAGTGGACTGTTAAGAAATTTAATTTTCTGTCAAGTTAAGATGTTCTTATGACAGTCCTTAGTGCTTATGTTGGTGATTTTCTAAGGGGAAAATGTGATGGTTGTAGAGGGAAATATCAGAGGATAAGTTAGGGTGGTTTTGGAAGGATTAAATGGTAGGTTGCGAGAATGATAGGGCTGCAAGAAGAGTATTATGACATTAAATATCAAGACTGTCCTGTAGGTGACCAAAACATCCAAATGATGGCCAAATGGTCTTGCGTTGGGAGTCAATGATGCTAGGATGATGGGATGGAAGCATACTGTTGGCATATTCAACACTACTACAGCAAGGGACCGAGTCACCAACACAAAGCAAATGTTGAGCTCATGCAAGAAAGATTTACAAAAGAACAAACAAAAGATTGAGACTTCTAATGAGAGTACACAACAACATACACAAAAAGATGAAACTAGGAGATGGAGGGGATTGAGTCTAGAGTCTGGACCAAGAAAATTGAGCACACTCCCTATTCAAAGAATTTTGCAGACAAGTCCCCCTTTAGCTACCATGATTTTTTCGCGATCATAAAAATTCATCTACAACCATATGTTAAATAGATTTGGCAAAGGTTGTTCAAATGAACCCCAAGAAAAAGAAGGTAGCAAAAGAAGAATTAGAGAATCTACAAGTGACATAAGTTATTATTCAAGTAGACAAAAGCAAATGGGTGTCACACATTGTAGTGGTAAAGTAGAAAAATGAAAATTTGCATATCTACATGGGTTTCCAAATGTCAAATAGAGTGACAAACATAACCTTTTGCAGCACCTTTTGCAAAAGAAAAATTTTAGGGAGTTTCCAATCCAAATTTCTTAAGTTTCATTCTTTTTTAGATAGTTGTTCCAGCTACATCCAAGTTTCCTTCAAATCATAGGATCAAGTTCTGACAACATCAAACACTGAATGCATAGAAATCAGCATTGACAACAGCAACAGTTGTTTAACCTATGGTGGCATGGAATTTCAAGCTACATATTGGAAAATGAGGAAAACATTGAAAAATTATAACAAACTGCAAACATGGAAGATAATAGGATGTTGACAAAAGAACTGATAATCCCCTCAGTAGCTTATTATCTACAACCCTTAAAGAACCACCTCAGCTCAATCCCGTGGGGAACATGTTGTTGTGTTATCTTGAGATATCCCGTAGTTACTTGAGCTGTGGTGGTCTTTCCTATGAAGGAAAAGGATCAAATGAAAGTCCTAGCCGATTTTGGCATAATAGAAACCCCTGAAACATGAACTCTAAGCAAAAGGTTTCTGGCTTGCAAGGTTCTTGTTCGAAAGGGTATTTAATTTTTTAACTTCCAAAAACTTAAAGGTCGGCCTCATTCAAAGCAGACAACTCAAATCATATACTGCAATTTCAAAACTTGAACAGTGAAATTTGTGTTTACATGTTTGAAGTAGCATATTTTGTTAAAAATATGGGTTGGACCTGGCCAACTGTAACTAAAATACAATGAATTAAAATACCACATAACCATGCTTTCATTAGTCATGTGTTCTTTGCAAACATCCTAGGTATCTGACCTTGTGCCAATTACAGTTTCCAAGTCCTCACAAGTTCCAACTCTGTTGTAATCATGCATACCATTATAAAGCTGAATCGTATAGGGGATTTATCAAGCCAAGGTGAAATGACAATGCAATCCAGCTAAATAGATTAACAGGATCATGCAAAGAAACATATTTTTGATAGATCAAAACTTTAAAAATTCTCGAGAAAGCTTGTCCAATGGTAAAATTAGGTTAGATTTCATTGCAAGAGTTGGCATGCTAAATTCATGTTAGACAACACATAAAGAACAAGCACATAGCTTACTAAGATAAATTCAACATATTTGTTGCATGTGGTTTACAATACAAAAAGAGGAAATGAATATGTGCTTCAAAAGCATATTTCACCTTGTCAGCCACAGTAGAGCATTTGTGCAACTAGAAGAGCCCTTGGTTGTTTTCTGTTCAATCTTCTTATGCACAATATCATATAACAAATCATTTGATGAAGGATCCAATTCGTACTTAGCATCCAATCTCTGCAAAAGGCATTTGGAAAAATAGTTATCTGACATGCTAGAAATGGGAACAATTTATGTTTAAAATATGCATTGTTTAAACTTTAGGTCCAAAAATAACCACATAATTGAACTAGTATTAATTAATTACATGTAAGGATAAGTAAAAACCAAATCAACAAACTCAAACAACAAGATGTGACTAAAAGACACAAAATAAAAAACATGAATATTTGTTAAATGCTTTCAAATTATAAGAAAAATAAACACTCTGCCTTAAAATATATCTTTTAGAAACTATGGTCATGAAAATGAAGACCTGAGTTAAACTACATTTTTCAAAGATCGCATCTTAGTGCCCCTTCATAGAACCTGAGAAAGGTTGCATTTTGAATGCCAGGGGTATCTGATATATGTAATTTTGTTTTGCAAGAAATGAAATTACGATTTTTCCCATCAAAATAAAAAGATATCCTTAAGAAATCCATTCCCAGCTAGTTAGAATTAGAAGTTTTTGAGAAAAACCAAAAACTAGCCCCATTGATTACAAAAGATTGATATTTATCATAAGGATTAAAAAGTGACAAAGTTGAAAACAATAAGTGTTTGAATGTAAAGAGATCCTTTCATTAATGATTCAATATTGAAATTGTTATTGGAATAGGTTCTTGGAGAGTAATGATTCAATGAGATTCTTGAGTGTGTCTCTTAAATGGCCTCTATAATATTCTCACTGATTTGGAGTTTAGGGGCATTGAAGAAAAATTAACAATATATAAAGAGTCAAAGACCCATGGTTTTAGAAATCTACATCTATTGGCAAAGTACAATGCTTGTAAGTTTCTAACTGATCTAGTTGGCTTGTCTCTAAGAGAAGGAAAGAGATACAGGGTATTAAACTTTTGTTTTGATTATCTGAGGCTTGAAAATGGTTTAGAATTTGAGAGCTTCAAACTTTGGCATAACAATATAAATAGGATGTAATGTTATCTTATAGTTTGTGGTTTGTTAAAGAGCACTTATTCATGTAATTTTGTTGAATACTGACTTTAATGTTTTCTAATTGTTCTTAATCAATCCTTTATCAACAAATTTCCTAGCATCAGAGAGCTGCATCCACAATAAGATGCTTGGAGGATGGAAAGTGTATTTCAAAACATTCCCTCTGGTACTATGAGAAATGCTTGCATCTTATACCCATGATTTGGATACAGTTTGCTATTTGCATGATGGAAATCAAAACTTTAAAGTGGACATATATAATGTTCTGAATAGGTGGTTGTATGAAGCTGTACAAACATTAATCCAAGGTTAATTAGTTTATAGTATATAGACATGGGAGAATTACATTACTATGCATGTTCATTCCATATACATAATAGGCATTAGCATAAAAATAATAGCATTGCAACACCATGAGATTGTGACCTTATATTCATTCCATATGCATACCATACATCACATACCCATGAGATGAAGATAATGTCATAAATTTCTTGATGACAACGACGATTAAAAACGATCCTACATGATGCAACTCACTACTTACTATAGTCTGACTCAACTAGTCAGAAATTTTATGTTTATGTCCTATAATTATGCCCCCCTCTCTCAAAAGGTGTGAGTTTTGTTAATTATAAACAGCGTTCTAGATATTGACTTTTCTTATCAAACATTGTTCTAGATAATTGACTTTGAACATTTGATTAATATTTTTGGACATTGTGATTGATCTAGTTAGTACTTGGTTGACCTTTCTCTTGTTTTTTGTTTTTTGATTGATATGCTTTCAATGAACACCAACAAGTAGCAACTATTTGATGTGAGATAGTACAATGTGTCAAAAAGGGTCTCACAGGCTACGAGAGCATCCTTTGGCTAAGCAGACATCGTTGAGGGGTATCTATTCTGCCAAAGTCGCTTGTGACTTGCACTTGGCCCCATCTGCAAACACAAGCATGAGCACTAGCACTATCACAAGTGGCCCACGAGGGGTAGTTGTCTTTGGGGAGATTTGAACCTTGGTGGGTGCATCAATGACACTTCACTTTCATGGAGCCGACCAGCCTTCTTTGACATTTCTCATGTGTGTTTGACTAAATCACAAACGTGTTTGTTTGGTTGAGCATTTTCTTGGTTGGTTGAATGGCTTAACTTCTGTCTAATATGTTGTTTGTCTGAGTAACCTTCTATGATGCATGATTGAACTTTATTTTTCTTGGTTAATCTTTGTAATGAACACCTGATGTTGTTTATCTCCTCTGTTTCACCCAAGTGGTTGATCTTCATCTACAAGATGGTTGGTATCATGTTTGTTAGATGGTTGACCTGTGATAATAGTAGTTGTAACTTGTAATCTAGATTTGAATCTCTCTAGGCTAAAATCTCACTGAAATCCTACAAGTGAATTTGAAAGCATCCCTCCAGTTTTCTAGTTCTTTAGAGGTTGATCAGGGTTTTTAGACTTGTATTGTCTCACACAATAAAGCTATATAAGTCATTGGATAGTGATGCAAAAACTATATTATTATATTGATGTCCATTGATGATTGAAATAGGTTATTGGTACTGGAAAGGGTAGCTTTGCAAAATGGTAATAAATCACATAACTATTATATGTGCATCATGTAGGATGAAACCTATTACCCCGTATTTGTAGAGGGTATTCACTAGGGTTTTCAAAGATCATTCTAGGCTAGGTCCATGGATGAGAACAACAAGAAATGGCCTTGAATCCAATTTTGGGTTGAATCTGAGTTGTTATGGGCAAGTGTGTGCGTAAACAGAGTTATAAAACCTCAATGTGGTGTTCTATTATAAAGGATCCTACTTATCATTTTGATGTTCCCCAGCATCAAAGTTCATGTACTTTCATGACAATCTTGGTATGGCAGAAAATGCCTCTCTCGCTGAGAGGGAGTGCTGATTTTTTTGAGCAGCATCGAGATCCATTCTCTTCGGAGAATGGGGACACCTAGTCCAAAACCATCATGTAGACTCAACCCAGTGTTGAGTGACCATTCTATTGAATGGTAGATATATGTTCCTTGACCATAATATGGACCCAACACTGCCCTGGGTAGACTCAACCTAGTGTTGAGTGACCATTCTGTTGAATGGTAGACATCTTGTCCAGGACCATGATGTGGACCAGTCTAGTACTGGTAGACTCAATTTAGTTCTTAGTAGCCATTCTCTTGGAGAATGGAGGCACCTAGTCTGTTACCAGGAAGGCACTATAGGCCCTAGAATTGGTCTAGGCATGTGTGACATTCTGACCCTTGATATATGGGCTTTGTGTAATTCTCGAGGGATTAGATACCCTTGGTTAAGTTACCCTAGTACCTAATCTTGGTGTCACATGGAGTGTGAGGTAAAAGCATTAGTAACTCTCTTGGTTTATGATGATGTACTTTGAATGGAAGCAAAATACCATAGGGGCACTTGGAAAAAGGCTAAAGTCAAAAGTAAAAAAATTCATAAGGCTTTTTGTACCACAAGAAAAGGGACCACAAGTTAAAGTTAAAGTTTCATAAAGAGTCTTGGTAAAATTCAAAAATACATAAAGGATATTTTAGACTACGAAAAGGTAAAATGGTAAAACTGAAATTAGGAAAGAATAAAATAATATTATTTTGTTCTTCCTAATTTTGGTCCACTTACAGGTGACTGAAGGATATAAAAGAAGATCAAGTCATTTCATTATGACACACTCACTTGCTCTCATAGTTACTACTACTTCTAAAGATCTCTTCGCAAAACCCTCAGCTAGGGTTTCTTCATTTTATGTCATAGGTTTGCCAAACCCTCATCTTCAGTAGTCACATACACTTCCAAATCTTGGGCAACTGTATCCTTCATCTTGGGCTACCTGACAGTCCTCTCGATGGCTCTCTTTCCTCCACGGTTATCTTCTATCTTCCTCGGGTAGGGCTTGGATAGCTCAACAGACTCACGACCAGGCCCTAGTTGTGCTTGGGCTGCCCCTTCCAGCCTGCTAAGGGATTTTGGGAAACCTAGCTAAGCCTTTTAGGGCTTGGGAAATCCCAGATCTGCTTCGACTAGCAGACAGAGAGCTTGGCCCTAAGTCCGGGCTGCCCAAACAGACTTCGGGCAGTATGATAGACCCTCGGCAATGGCGATCTGCCATCCGAGCAGTGAGCAGCAGACACAGGCAGAGCAGGGCATGCAAGAATTAATCCTGGGCAGACGGATAGCCCTATGAGCAAGCAAATTTGTCATTTGGGCAGATCTAGGGTAGAAGAACAGGGACGGGCAGAGATAAAAAAAAATTGAACAAGTCTGATAAATTTTCAAGCAGGCCCTATTTCATCTCTTGGCAGATTTTTTGTTGTTCGGGAAGGCTCCTTTAGATTCTGGGCTGACATTTTTGGACTCCGACTAGGCCTGATTAGTTTGGGCAGACTGTCATAAATTCTGGGTATACCTTTTTAATTTGGGCAGGCCTAATCTGAACTACTAGGGTTTGAAACCCTTATTTGATTTCTGTTGTGAAAAATTTATTAGTCTTCTGTAATCTATGGTATAACCCTGATTAGGGTTTGCAGAGCTTTTTGAATAATTTCTTAAGTCATCTCATTTACGAGAAGATCTCCTAATGCTTTTTAGGGTTTTTGTCCTTTAATGGTTTCCCCAGTGAAAAACTCTTGTTTCCATTGTGTTGATGTGATGAATGTTATCTTACTGCACTTGTCATTTGCTTAAAGTTAATCTGCAATTTTTTTAAGTATTCATGCTAATGATAAAACTTAACAAAAACTGGTTGGGTTCTGTTAACATTGTTGCTATGTTCTTTTACTACAACTAGACCATCTATCTCATCGAAAAAAAAATCGAGGAATATGCTGCTCTTGTTTGTTGCAAATAAAGACCATATGGATTTTTCTGATTCACCAACCCATTTGCTTAAAAGGTCTGGGATTTTCACATCTAGGAAATTAAGACCTGCTTCTAAAACTACAGTAGGACACATTAGTGTTTTACTGCAACCCAATGGACCAAACATCAATACACCAGTGGGCAGATGAGTTCCAATACATAGAAAATCGTTCCAATGCTTCTCTATCCACTCTATGAATTCCTTTAATTGTTGTTTCACTTCAGCTTGTCCCCCAATATCACTCCAGCATACCTTTGGAATTTCCAACATAACCTCCTACAGGGAACTTGGCCTCACTTTCATCTCTGCTACTTCAAGGTCATTTGTTGTCACTTTTAGAAATGGACACTATTAATCTAGTTTAAATAGATTTTGATGATTTATCCCTTCCATTTCCATATGCATTGGTAATGGGACATGGCAGTGAAATCCCCTAACTGCTGTTGGGTATTACCATAACACATACTCAAGTCTAAAACAAGACCAGATACCTATTGTAGAGAATCTGAAGGAGCAATGGAATTTTGTGAGCTAGAAGTGTTTCTTATATCCTTCATACTAAGATTGCACATTTTCTAGAGGCTCCTGTTTTTTGCAACGATAAATTTCATTAGGATTGAAGGGTTCTGCACGCTTATCTATCTCCGAAGAGCAGACATGGATGCCTCACTACAAAGAGAAGTTAGATTAATTCCCACAAACTCATTTTTATTTGACATAAGTGATGGCAGGTTTTGATTTGTAAGGGAACAATTTATTTGATGAAGAATAACCTTCAGTGTTTTAAATCTTTGACTTGGAGATGGCACATCAATTTCAAATTCACGATCCAATTGTCTAGGTCGTCTCAATGCAGGTTCAATGGATTCAGGACAATTTATTGCTGTAGTCACAAGAATTTGATGATTTTTATTTACTCCATCTATCAAGGCCAATAATGCAGCCACCATCTGTTGTGAGAGCTCTTCACCTCCATCCTTGATTTTTCGGGCAATTGCATCCAATTCATCCATAAACACCACTGAAGGAGCAGAAAGCTTAGCTGATTTGAAAAGTGCATGGAGTGCCTGCTCAATTTCTCCATAATAATCACTAACAATATCAAGACCATTGATTGAAAACATGTGAACCCTAGCTTCATAAGTGCAAGCAAACGCTAAAGTGTTTTTCTCTGTGCCAAGTGGGTGATACAGAAGGACTCCCCTTGTTGGCTGTAGTCCTATCCTATTGGTGATTGCATTTAGTCTCAAGCAAAGACACCATATGGAATCGAGATATATGAAACATGCCTTAACACAACATTATAACATTTACAAGTCATTCTTCGCAAGACCTACTAGAGAGTACCAACAACCTCAGCTTTTCCAATTGTGATCCTGTTTACACTTGCTTTGAAATTTGAGGTTCATTTTGAACATCTCCATTGCAGATAGGCAAGGACCCATCTATCAAGTGCCATTGTTGATGATACCTTGCTTTACCTTCAAGTTTTGGACACCAAGGAGCATCTGGTTTCACTTCAACTTCACAACATCCTTCAGATAGTTTTTATCATAGATGCAATGGGACTGAAATACTGGTCTATTGCAATGTCCTTTAATGAACAGTTATTCATACATTTAGGACTGCCACTTTCTTGAATGCTGACTGAGGTCTATCAAAGGTTGAAGATCAAAACAACCCACACATTCACAAAGTTTAAACCTACCAGTGAATCTTGTACATGATCCACTTATCTCAGGAACTAATCATTTATCATAGCTTTTTTTATTGATCTTTGATGATTATTCAGGGGCAACTTTAGAACAATTCCTACTTCCCAGGATTGTAGATTTCTGATTCTAATGAATATTTTTTGAATTATGTCCATGGTGAGCATGTTACTGATATAAATGTAATTGAAAAATCTGGATCTGGTGTCCAAGTTGACAGATCATGTTATCTCTTTATTTTTTTGACCTTTATGTTTATCGTCATTGGATTCCTATCCTTCTTTCCACATTTCATTCACAAATAGGTCTAGGATAAACTTGTGTTTTAGCAATCTTCAACCATAATATTTTTTGGAGGGGCACACACAAGGACTTTAGATTAGGACTGAGACAGATTGGAGGTTTTATGAGCTGTAGTTGGCTAGGGTTTGTAGAATGTGAAGTCTCCAACCTCCCCTCTTCCTTGGTCTTTTTTTCAAAACCCCCCCTACTCGAATAGAGAATGTTCTTTTAAAATATTGGAACGTGACTTGCTACTCTTATAGATACCACATTAGATTTCCCTAAGAATCAGGTTCAAACAATCTTACCTCTATTTTGATTTCTAACCTTGGACTACTCTTACCTTGGACTCCAGTAACTGAAATATCTCATTTTTATCTTCAACAAATCATTGTCTATATCTAGTTTCAATTGAGACTATAGTTTATTATATCTACAAACTCACCGAAATCTCCTTTTGAGTGTTTAGAATAGAGATCTGTCTTTCTCCCCATGTCTGCGACAGCCCTTCAAGGTGCTAAAGTGCAATGTTTAGCTTATATTCTTGGTTATGAACACCATGCGATTGGAAAGCTAGCTTGATCTTGCTCAACCATGTCTACACTTTAACATTCCCTACAAAATCATATCGTAGGATCTTCATTTGGAGGTTGTAGGATATATTACGGTTGTCCTATGTAGGATAAGGACATGTTCCCCATCCCCAAAGGGCAGATGGAAAGATCTCCAACTTTTGGGGACGCCTCAAGATCTATAGCATTTTCTAGAAATCAGGTGTCATTTTCTTAGAACAGGGATGATAGAATGTGGAAACTAATAAAAATTGATTGTTAAAAAAAGGAAAATGGCAAAAGAAAAAATAGCTATTAAAAAAAAAGAAAATTGTGGTCCCAAATGGTGAATTACCTAATGATAGTACGATAGATTACAATATATTTTGTTAGCATTTCATATTTGCCTAGAAGTATGATTATATTATTTGATCTGACATCAAACAAATAGTGCAAAATATTGTCCTTTTAATTCATCTTCTGAGGTTTGGTGTGGAGCAATCTAGAACATATTGGATGACTTATTTCTGTTTATTATCAAACAGAAATTTTACATGTCTTTGCATTAGTGTCAAATTGTTGAAGCTTTCACTGAATCATTATGTTTTTACAGCTATTCTTTGATTTTCTTCAAAGTTTTGTTGCTTACAACTTTATACTGCATTACTATTCAATTCAGGGCATACATGATGACAGTTTTATCAGGACCTTTGTTCTTGCAGTTTTTATGTGGCAGCACCCCTATCAATGTGCAATTTGTGTGCCCCAGAGGTGTCCTCTTATTTTATCACCCAATCAGTTCCCTCTGTATTAAGACAAAGACCTCGTATAGCTGATGGAGAGTTGAAATTTGTATACTATGGAAATTCTCTTTTAAGACTGGGATGGTGGCAGTGGACTGGTGCACTTGTCTTCATGTGGGGGATTCATCAACTTTGGTGCCATAAGATAATAGTAAAGATAAATTTTGATATTAATTTTGCACTTATATTAGGGATACCATTTCAATTCTGTTTGGTTTGTTGAACATTTGAAAGGCTCATCTAGTTAATAAGTTTATATATGCATGTTGTTTTGACTTTGGCATGGAGTTCATATAAATTGTGGGTTGAATAAGATTTTTTAATTAGCTTAATTTTTTGCATGTGGATATATTGACTTTCTCTATCTCTGATTTGGCTTTAATTTTTAGACTGTTATTCTTATCAGTGCACTAAGGTACATGGGATCATTTTGTCAATGCATTGAAAGTTAAAAATTTCTTAGAATCTGGAAAACCAAAACTAATTACAAAGGAAGGGATGTTGAGAAAAATATAAATAAAAAATCATAATGGCATAAACTTTTAGAGGAATAATAGACCAACTATTATAATTTTATGAAGAAGAAGAAAAACAACTTCGCTTGTGAGTATTTAGGTATAAGTAAGTTTGGGAACAAAGGTCATTCAACACATGTTATCATGGTTATTGCTTGAGTTAACTAAAAGTTCACGCAACTACCATAAGTTGAAGATTATTGTTTGTAATCTTAATGTGGGAGTAAGCATTAGTAGAGATACCAAAGAGTATTGCAGAAATGAGGTTGCTCTCATAGATTAAACACTTCCCACTATTTAGGAACCTACAAAATTTATCAATCACCCAAGTAATAATACCAATACAACCTACAGTTGGGTATTATTCTAGCCATCATTTGAGCATTTGTTGAGTATCCATTCCTGTAAAAGCAAGATGTTCATTCCTCTCATTGCAATTATGGCTAGTGCCAATATGAATAGGTTGGTACCGATGCATGCAAGCCTAGTTGTGGGGAAGTGTTGGCCCCCCAATGCTCCCACTCCTAAAGCTCCCTTTGGAGGAGAGCATGCTTTTGTAACTTTTCCCTATACTCTTGGAGTGATTCTTGTTGCTACTAGGCCATGGGAGAAGAAATTAGAAATTGCTCATGACAAGAGGCTTAAGAAAGCTAGCCCAAGTGTTAGCTAAACTGATTGTTTCCAATGTTGTTGGGCATTTGGCTAGTTCAATTCCACTAGATGCTAGTTTGAATCCACAGGGTCAAGCACACTAGCCTATGTCGATGGGTTTATTAGGAATGCAATCCACAAATGTGTAAGTATCCCTTGGATTTCTCTGTGAGGTTTACTTATTAAAAAAAGTGTTAAAAACCTTAATGTTGAAATTTTCATTTGCATCAAGCAATTAATGCAAGTATGAAACTCACCTTTTTTCAAGAAGGTTCCTCCTTTAGGACTGCCATAAATTAATTTGTAAAACAGCAGCGGAACAATCAAAATAATTCAATTCAATTAGCCCCAAAATTCACAGCAATTCAAGTAGAAAAGATACCAATCATTCCAATGAGTTTACAACTTTCCAGCCCTCTAGGGAAATTTCACATGCATAAACCAGATCTGAAAACTTTTATCATACAACAAATATAACAGCAAACACAACAGCAATGTATTGATGTACTATTATTTTCAATCTTAGTGTCAAGTCCTTTAACAATTTTTTTTAAGTGTGTCAAATCAGCAAGACAATTAAGAACTGGAAATAACCATCCCAAGAAGATAAAATGTTGCAATCAAATTTACAATAAACACGACATGTGGATAGTTGGAAATCTCATATACATATGCTCAATGAATGAGTTACATAACATAACCTCCTCCCAAGACTAGGACTAAATCCAACCGCCCAATACACCCTAGCTTACATGCAAGAATCATTCCAACACTATCTCTTGTTAAAATTTTACTTATTCCAGGCCTAGATAAAATATTTCATAGTGATTTTCCTTGCTTAAAATTACTTTTACAACTCATTGAATAAATTATACTACTGGAATTTTTAATAGAAATAAATAGCGGAATAGATGTCAATGGAAAATAGATCTACTCAATAAAAATTAAAAGAACATGCAAATAATTTTTTCCCTTCAAATGAGCTTTTCATTCAACAATTTCCTAGCTCACAAGGGCTCCCTTACTAGGAAAATTTCCCAAGAACATAAACTAAAACAAACTTGGCAAATCAACCACATTAAGAAATTTCAAATTTCTTCCTCCTGCAAATCACCCCGGAAAACCTTCACAGAGGCTGAGAGGTTGATGATTTCTTTCATGGCATTGGAAGCTACATAGGGTTTTTGATAGGATCCTTAGGATTCTAGTCATGCTCTATTCTGACGTGGGCTTGTAGGTCTGCCATCGGCTAGACTCAGTCTGCCGCAGGCTCAATCTGTTATTCTGCTCAGTCTATCGTGGGCTCGTTAGTCGCACTCTCATTGGGATCGGGTGACGACCATGGGGGATCCCACTGGGAGGGACCTCAACCAGCATGGACATGGACACAGATCATCAGAGTATGGGGAAAGTAGGAACCATGGGTAGAGAGTCATAAAAAGGAAAAGGGCCAATGCATAGCGCCAGAAAATGCATAGCCAAAACAAAGAAATCCCCTCGTTGCAGATTAAGGAGGAAGGCTTCAGATCACATTTACAGCACATGAGGGACCATACCCTTATCAAAAAGTTTGTGAGTATTTTGCCGTCAGAGAAATCTTTGCTCTGGTGGATTAATGTAACATGGAAGCCTTTGGAGCACTTCGATCTACACTTAGGAGCTAAGGGCTTCTTTACAGTCATCTTTTTAAACTTGGAAGATAGGAATAGAATATTTGAGGGAGGCCCATATTTTTTTAGTTCTGTAGGGTTGTTTCTAAGACCATGGAAGGAAAAATTCAACCTGGACAGTGAGGACATATCCTTTGTCCCGATCTAGATCAGGCTCTATTTGCTCCCATATGAATACTGGCATGAGAACATCTTGGAGGCATTGAGGAATTCTATTGGAGAGTTTATGAAGATTGCATATCAGACAAAAAGAATGCGGTATACCTCGTATGCTCGCATATGCGTTTACATGAACATTGCGTAGGAGCTACCGAAAGGTATAAACCTATGTTGGGAGGACAAATAGTGGTATCAATCCATTGAATATGAGTACATCCCATTTCAATGCAAGAGGTGCCATGAACATGGGCATATGTTCATATATTGCCCTGAAAATAAGCCCACTGCCCAGTAGAAAAGCAAAGATGAGGAGGGGTACACGAAGGTCGCAGGCAGGAAGAGATCAGCCAAGCGTCATCAAGGACCAGACATAAACAAAAAATATAGCTCCTCTAATCCATTTTAGATTCTACAAAAAGAAAGCACTCAGAAAAATATGAATAGGGAAAGCCCAGAAACATTCAAAGATGGCCCTAAGGATTGCAAGGAAAGCCTAGAAACCTTCCAGGATGCGACAATAGAGAAACAAACCAATATGTAGGTAGAAGAAGAAGACATAGAGGAAATGGATCTAGGAGACCTAAACCTAGATGAACTTGAGAACATTGTCCAAGATCCAATCAAAGGGATCATACTAGCACAAAAGGTTGTTCTGCTCAAGGAAGCAATCATAAATACCAGGAAAAAATATAAATCTCTAGTAGTTTGCTCGGATAACCCAAGAGCCAAATTCCATGAGACTATCAAGAAGATAAGCAATGAAAAATCTGGAATAAGAAGTAAACAACAACGCATCAAGGACATTGGGGAAAAACTTGTGGTGTCGGGGAATTTTTTTACCATCGAGGCAACCTTTTCCATATCCAGCAAACCCTCCCAATGAAGCTTTTATCTTGGAACATCAAAGGGTGCAGTGCACCTAGCAAGAAAATATTATTTAAGAAAAAAGCAAGGGAAGAGAAACCCTTAGTGATTTTTATTTAAGAAACAAAATTCTCAAAGGAGAGTTTCAAATCCATGGCAAGAAAGATCTGAAATAATTATGAATCCTCCACCATTGATGCCTCAGGCGCAGCAAGAGGTATAGGAATCATATGGAACCCTTCAGGATTAATTCTTACCAATTTCATTGCTCCAAAATTTTCAATCTCCGTCGAGTTCCATATTTTATGAACCAACTCCAAAGGCTTCCTTACTAATGTGTATGGGCCCTTCGAACTAGCTTCCAAGCAGGTCTTTCTCATGTCACTGCAGAACATGATTAACCTTGTCGGGTGAATACATTGGATAATAGGCAGCAAATTCAACCTCATTAGGAACCTATAGGAGAATAAAGGGGGTATTAGAACCCTAATCCCAACCAGCAATGATTTTTATACTATGATCAATGACTTGGCCTTGGTGGATATCAACACGGACAATGGTTGGCACACTTGGAGCAACAAAAGATCTGGAGACAGACATATTGCTTCAAGGTAGGACTGTTCCCTTCTATTGGAATCCTTTCTCATAGGAGGAGCAAACTTGGCTACCCATGTTCTCCCCGTGGCAGGCTCGAACCATTGGCCCATAGGCCTACACTGGTGCAGACAAAATGAACAATTATGAAGGCCCTTCCGCTTTGAGAAATTTTGGTTATCTCATAAGGATTTTTAACCACTTTTCCAAAATTGATGGAAAGAGTTCACGCCACCGGAAGGCACCCCCATGTACCAATTTCAACATAAATTGAAATTCATTAAAGCCCAGGTCAAAATATGGAATCGAGACTTTTTTGGAAATATTCAGGAGGAAAAAGCCTAGTTGGAGGAGCGGTTTCTGTATCTCCAAAGAATCATCATGCAGGAAGGATACTTGGAGGAATCCAAAGCAAAGGAGAAAAGAATACAGGAGGAGCTGGATAGAAGGGAATAACAAGAAGAAAATCTATGGAAATCCAAGACTCAAAACAAATGGCTGTTAGAAGGGGAAAGGAATACCTCCTTCCACAAAACCACCTTTCAGAACAGACAAATAAACAAAATTTCTTGTATTAAAGATGGAGAAGGAAACATACTGGAGGAACACAATGACATAGAGACCTCTCTATTAGATCATTTCAAAAATACCATGAAAAAACCGCAAGTTAACCGAACTGCTGCAGAGGAAAAAATTCTAGAGAACATTCCGACCATAGTTATAGTAGAACAAAATCAGCTCCTACTGAGACCGATTGAAATGGATGAGCAAGAAGAAGCGGTCAAGCAGCTAAAAGATGATCAGGTGCCCAGGCCAGATGGCTTCACCACCAACTTCTTGCATGCATGTTGGGACACCATTAAGGATGAGGTACTAGAGATAGTGGAACACTCAAGATAGTCTGGGGACCTTTTAAAATCCTTCATCTCAAATTTAATTTCCCTTATTCCCAAAGAACATTGAGCGGACACCCCAGGTAAATTTTGACCCATAGCTCTCTGCAATATCATCTTTAAAATCAAAACCATTGCTAATCATCTCAAGCCCCTGCTTCCTAGCCTCATCTCTAAAGAACAATTAGGGTATGTGGAGGGGAGCCAAATCTTAGATGGTATCATCCTTTATGATGAGCTTATACATTCCCTCAAATTCACTAAAATCCCAAGGCTCTCAATCAAGCTAGATCTCTCAAAATCCTTTAACAAGCTCAACTAGAGTTACATGGAGAAAATTCTTCTGGTGTTTCATTTTGATCCTGTTTAGGTCGGCTGGATCCTAAAGCTCACATCCTCGGCCTTTTTCTCCATTATGGTCAATGGAACTCCATCTTCCACGCTTAAAACCTCTAGAGGCATCCGACAAGGTGATTCCCTCTCGCCCTTCATATTTTTTATCATGATGGAAGGTTTTGGCCACCTGCTAAAATCCAAAATAGGATCTCAAGAGCTCAAAGGTCTCACCCCTCATCTGGGCTTGGAACCTCAATCGCACCAATAATTTTTGGATGAAACTATGTTGTTTGTAAGAGCTTCGGTTCAGGAAGCCCAAACAATGAAAGAATCTCTGAACACCTTTCTTATGGCAAGTGCTCTGGAAGTCAACAAAAACAAATCCCATATCTTCTTCTGCAACACCTACCCTAGTAGGAAGCATAACATCTATTGCATTCTTGAGATTTCTGAAGGTAAGCTTACCTCAAAATATCTAGGAGCACCCTTATCTGACACTATGTAGATAAGAAATGTCTCCTGGTAAGATCTCCTGGATAGAATGAAACTCAAGCTCTCAAGCTGGACCTTTAAATCACTAAACCTACCTATCTTTCTTATCCTTGTCAAGTCATTCCTTCAAGCTATGCCCCTTTATTTGTTCTCAGAACATTGCGCATTATTCTAGAATCCAAACTTGCTGTGGTCTTCCTTCATGTGAAATGATTGGCGAACAAAGTTGCCGACTCCATTTCCAACAAAGGAGTCCTAGCCACTTCCACCTTCCTTGCTTTCTATTGGAACGACTTCCAAAACCAGGAGGATCACAAGTCATGGAAAGCTTTGGCTCTTCAAGATTTGTGACACTCGAATGCGGGTGAAATGCAAGTGCACCAAATGACAGGCGAGGAGGCGGCCAGTCACGAGGCTGAAGTTTACAAGGTGGAGGAGGTTTTGCCATGAGGAGGAGGAAGTCTTTCCACGAGGACAAGGTTGGTATGCCACAAGGATGGATCCCATGAAGCCCATGTGGTGGTGGCTCACGATACCCATGAGGAAGGAGAGGTAAGGAAAAACAATCGGTGTGAAGCACTTGATATAGACACGTATGTAGGTTGGCATAGGAGGATTGAACCTCCACAATAGCAAAGCTTATACAGTACTGAGAGATGACTACCAGGGATGATGGGGAAGTTTAGTGGCACAAGGGTGGATACAAAAGGGCATGGGTATAATCCTGGTGAGGATATCTCCTCACATGCAAAGGATATGGAGACAATTGTCACGGCAAGCCAAATCCTGTGAATATCCCTGCACATTCCATCAACTCAAACACTATGTACCTGGGTATGCATTGCAAGTTGTTCCTGTTGGGTGTCGAATCAGTATTTAACAAAGGAGCAGAGGGATTTTATTTCACTAT
The DNA here is from genome assembly GCA_001517045.1 of Pseudotsuga menziesii. Taxonomy (NCBI): domain Eukaryota; kingdom Viridiplantae; phylum Streptophyta; class Pinopsida; order Pinales; family Pinaceae; genus Pseudotsuga; species Pseudotsuga menziesii. The sequence goes on from LPNX010737740.1 coordinate 60,116, forward strand.
GGATTGAAACAAGGTTTGGGAGAAAAACTCTCGAGCTAGTAGAGCAAAAGCCAAATTAAGACTATTTCAAAGAGTGAAGCTACCATGCAGATGTGGATGGCGAAGAGGACGACAAAAAATTCAGCGCAGCCATGGTATCAAAATGGGGAGGTCATATCCTCAGCTGACAATGGCAGCTCCTATAGGGGGGGAAGGTGGTAACAAGAAGGATCAGTGGGAAAGGATCTTTAATGAGGAGACATCGAAACACATTCAGTGCTCCATAGTAGTCATGGAAGAGGAGATCTTTGGTGAGTTTCACGTGAAGCTGGGAGGTGATGTTGAAATGTTGCATTATTGATGCCTCAAATTTATACTCTCTCATTCCATGAACAAGAGAAAAAGCTACGCAGAACTCATATGCATCATAGTGGGAAAGTTCAAGGATGAGGTAGAAAAAAATATCGGTCATATGTGTAGTCTGCTGAGACTCTCAGTTCCACCCTTTTAGCACATCCTACAAGATGAATATGAGGAAATGGAGGAATCAAGCCATACGGATGCTAACCATAGGACTGGGAAGGCATCATAAATGTTGCGAATGAAGCCGAGTCCTCCCGTAGATGCTAATACTTTCCTCATCGCAGGACGGTTAGATGCACTTTGTGGTTTGTTTTGGGTTATATCTCTACTTGGTTCCTTATGCTTAGTAGGTCTATGTTTTGTTATGGATTGGATTCACTTGTTTGTTTTCCTGATCAAGTGCCCATGCTGAAGGGCTGGGTTGCTCTCATGCTCTTATGTCTTTCTTTATGGGATATCCTTTTTCATTTTCTTTTTTGGATACCAGACCGAAACCTAACTCCATCTTTTAAGGAGCAAGGTGTGTAAATATATTTAGTTTTGATTTAGTAATAGGAGGATCCCATCTTACTTACAAAAAAAAATTCACCCCAGAAAATCCTCTACAAACAAGTTGTTGAATTTGTTTCCTTGTATGGCCTTGTGTGGCTATTTTATGGTCTGTATGATTATACGAAACTGTGCACATGGTCGATCTATATGACTGTATGGATGATGATTTGTACAGATCCAAATGACTACATTGAATCCCTGTACGGTTGATCTTTACAATGGTATGGACTGTGCAGTATGGATTTGTACCATTGTATGGAATCCTATACGGATACCCTTACAGACAAGTGATGGCTCTGCTTGACTGGTACGGCCCCCCTTCAAATGTATTTCAAAATGTTTTTTTTCTCTTTGTCAAAAAATTGGAAGTACAATGTCTTTCTCTCTCCAACTCAATGCTTGAGTTTAACTCTTGTGATGGTGTATCTTCCTCTCTCTCCTCAGTTGCCTTTGATACTATTGAGATGAACCAAAATCCTAACTCCAATTTCTGATATTAAATCTCACTCATTTGAGATCAATGGTTGAGTTTCATTTAATTAATTTAAATCTTTAATGCCAAAAACTTGGGCATTTCGCCAAATCAGCCTCAATCATCTAAAAAGGCATTCACTTTAATAGACTTTAAATAAGTGAATTTCCTAGGTTCCAAAGATGTATGAATGATGATTTCCATAAGTAAGACACAAAATCATGGAAATACCTGTCTGAGGTACAAACATCAACATCTCCAAGGAAAGACATCCTCCTCCTTTTCTTTCCCAAATACATCAAACCCTAATCTCTAGCCTCAAAAGGATGAAACCCTAATCCTAGAATCCAAGATGCTCCAAGAGACCAAGAAGCCAAAATGCCCAAGAGAGAGAGAGAGATCAAATGTACAAAGAATACTTCAAGAAAGAATCGTCCATCTTCTCCTCTTATGCTCCACTAGGGTTTCCTCATGAACCTTAGCACACCACTAAGAGAGCACCCCAAAGAAGAGATAAAAATGAATTTGTGATGTGTTTGGAAATACTCTATCCTTTCTCTGTTTATATGAGAGGAAAGGAAAGACAACAATATAGCATAGGTAATCTTAAGCCTTACAAGCAAGCCTACTAAACATAAGTAAGCCACACATGAGTGAAGTGCTCCACTCCTAAGTACAAGTGTCAAGCTCCAATGATGACATCGTGCACAATAATGAACCAAGATGATATATCTATGCAAGGAAAGCCACACCCCTCCATCATGAGCTTTTGTGATTCCATTCATCCTCCAAAGCCAAGTATTCCATTGGGGCAGCTACCCCTTGCAAGAACACAGTCGAATCCCTAGGTGTTCCTAATCCATTTAAAATCTTTTGAATAAATAACCAAGCTCCCACATGCTATCTAGGGATTGTAGTACTCCATAATGCACAATGATCCTCGTATCCTATAGGGCATTCTCATGCTAAGAGAATCCTCCATGTGGGCATCATGCAGTAGGCCCACCATCCAAGCAAGAGATCTCAAATTCCCTGGGGAAGAACATTAATCCAATGATCATCTAAAGTTGACATCCTTTGAGCAAGCTATTACAAGTGTGCATATCCATCATGGACCATCTCTCATGCTACAATCCCTCTCAGACTATCCAGGGGCTGAAAATCCACCATGTATGCCAAATTTCATGATGCATCCCAAACTTGGTGTAAACACTTTCAGAGTAACCCAAAATTTTAACACTTAACAGATGGTAGAATTATTTGGCTTTTTCAGTTTATAATCTAGATTCTATAACTTTAGAATTATTTGTTTATATGGTCTATTTTGTAAACATTATATGATAGTTGTGCTTGAACTATTGACTGTATATTACAACTCCTTGGTCATGATGCCCTGTTTCATTTCATGGTTGATGTTTTCTGTTACAGTTTGTTGATGAAAATTGTTATGTTATAAAAATATAAAAAATAGAAGCAAACAACAATAATAATAGAAGATGAGATTTATGTTGTGTTACCCCCCTGTTTGCGTAGGGTGTTTACCTTCAATTTTCATGGGGAGTTCTGGGCCATTCTCAAGGTTTCTGGGTATGTAGAGGGACAAAATCTATACCATTTTTACAGTACTATGGGCAATTCTGGGTCCATTTGTGGCCTCAAACAGCCCTAAAATAGTATTCATTTCTAATTCTGGGCTGATTGTGGGCAAAGACAACACAAGAGTAACATATATGGGCATGAAAACAACCATAAATCCCAAACTTGGACATTATATGAACTGTTATGAGCCTCTAAACAATATTTAGGGATCAGTTCTAGCCTCTAGGTGCATTACAGACCTCAATCAGTAGTACTAGTAGTTCTGGGCATGTCTAGCAGTAAAAAGCGGCCTCCTATCCATGTTTTGGGCTGACTTATGCAATTGTATAGTAGTTTTGGGCATGTTTTAGCTACAAAGAATTAGCAGAAAGCCAATTGTGGTCTAATGCTATGAGCTGAGAAGCAATTATGCTATGTTCTGGGTGAAATTTATTGCTGTCCATTGGAAAATCTGATCATGTTCCTGTGCAGAGGCAGCCTTATTTTCAATTCTAGGCATCCTTTAGGCATCATTTCATGTGCAGCAGTCTAAGCATCAACTAACATGTGACTTGAAAATGATTTGCAGCAGTCTAGATCTAAAAATAATTTCATGGATTGAAACCTCATTGGGAAGTAAGGCTGATGATGGAGGGTGATTGAATAAACAAACTGCAGGCCGTCACTTTTAAACAGAAAATATAGGTTTCATCTGGTAGCATCCAACAAAGCATTGATCAACATTCCTTCTTGTGGCCTGTTTGAATACTCTTGGAGATGCATTTCAAGAGTTTGCATGCCTGTTGAAGAGGTTTATTTGTTGTGCCTAGCCTTTTGAATCTTTGAGCCACCCTTGGATCACCTTCTAGAGGAGCTGCAGCCTTGGGATAACCTTGTAGGGTGGTCAAATCAGTGTTTATTGTGGAGTATGGATCAGCTAAGACAAGTTTTTGGAAAAACGTCTCACTATATTCATGTTTCATTAGGGTAGCACTGATATCCTTGGGAGGTTTCTCAGCAAGGTTTAGCATTTACCCATTGTTTCAGCAGTTAGCTTCTTCTTTGAGAGGGATCATTTCATCTTTAGTATTAATCTATGCTTAGGATTTTTGAAGTGTTCTGCAATCTAGGTCTAGACGTTGCATCCTAGAGATTTACGGCTACTGCCCTAAAATATATGCCTTTGCAAACTTTCTGATTGAAGGAGAACTATGGAAGAAATAGTAGTCAACGTTCTGTTGTAAAGGCTCCTACTTATAGCACCAACAGCACCTACAGGCTCGACATGTTTTGGACTTTGAGGAGTTGGTAATAAGCCTCCATACAAAAATCCCTTCAAGTGCTGCAATCTAATTATCACATCCATGATTGGGTACTACAGTAATCTCATGATGCATGTAATGTTCATAGTATGGGAGAGCTCGAAAACATTATTCATGATTCACAAATCACGATTCTTGACAGCATTCATGATTGGGGACTGACAACATTCACGATTCATGACTGATAGCATTCACGATAAATTTTGACGAAGCTTTGAGTATTGTTCACTCAATTGTATGGATAGTGCAGAGAGAAATTACATCAAGAAAAGTTGCAATCTTCATTAACTCTAGAAACTATTTAGCCAGTATTCAATTTTTTTTTAGACATTACTTCAAATACATGACATGCATTCTCAATAAAAATTACCTGATTAGGCTCGATCCATATTTGAATAAATTGGTCCTATTCAACACTTCAGCTCTCTATCACCATGGGTTCTCAACGCTTTTTCATTGCGAGTTCTATGTGTTGTGTCATCATGTCGCTGCTAGGGCATGATATGTTCTCAGTCACTATTCATCCCAGTGATTCAGTTACATGGAGTATTCTTAGCTATGCCACAGAAGTGTTAGTCAGGGAGGTATGAGGAGCAGTCAGGCATGCAAAAATCAAGGCAGAGTATTATTAGCTATACCACAGAACTCATAAACACAGAGGAAGAGCAATCGGGGAGGGATGGCAGTTGGGCTTGCATACTAGGTAGAGGTTTTCTTCTTTGCTGTGCATTTTGAGGTTTTGTTCTTTGTTGTGCATTTTGATTTTGAGTCTTTTTTTTATGATTCTGTGTTTTTTTTATGGCTTGTTTTATTTTTAATTATTTTTTATTTTAATGTTATTTTTAGTATTTGTGTTTTTATTGTGGTTTTTACATGTATGTTTTAAGGCCAAATATTTTTTATTTTTCATTACTAGAATTTAGGTATATAAATTGTAATTTTGGAGTGATGATGATGATGGTAATGATATTTTATATATGTAAATTTATTTAATACGATTGATGATGGCAATGATGTTTTATGTACATGACTTTATTTAATATGGTGATGACGACAAGGATCATGATGAAGATGATGACTATGCAGCAATTTTGTCCCGATTCTACAAGCAATGTGGAATGTTGCTCGACTTCTCTGTTTTTTCCTTTTGATGAAGAAGTTCATGTGGTGGATCCTCTTATTAAATAGTTATAAATTATTGCAACTAACCATGGGCATGCTCAGCCTCAATATAGGGCTCATGATATAGGTCTCAATTTAAAAGGATATCCACCCTTGAGGAAAACTAAATATATCAAGATGCCCTATTTGACATGGTTAACAAACCCACACTTTTGGTATCAGCATTAAAGAGTTGAAATTATTGCAATGGATCTACCCATAAATAAACCAAGATATGAGTCCATGTTTCTCAAGGAACAATTACATTTGTATTGATCTTTTTGAGTCTACAAATCCGCAGAAATATCAACAATAAGGGTTGCTTAATGAAGAACAAATTTTAAAAATTGTTGTTTTCCTACCATGAATCAACAATGTCCTCCATTCCAATGGGAACCCCCAATTGGTACAAGGCACCACATATTTCCTACTTAAACTAGTTCTTATCCAATCTCTATATTATTTCACAAGTCAACCATGCTTGAGTACCTCCCATGTTATACCATCCAAGTTAAGTTCCAAAACCCAAACCACACTGGGCTCAACACCCAATCCAGCTCCTAATCATGTGTCGTGTGAGTCGACAACCAAGTATAATGTGCACAATGTATCTCAACCTCATCTCTCTCTAATGTGGGTCCTTAGTTGTTTGATGGTATATGGTATACACTTATTTGACATAAATTTTTAAACCACCTGCTGGAGGCCAAGGGAATCAATTTAGATCCACCATGTTGCTCAATGATCCCATTGAGTTAAGTTCTAGAAAAAGTTGTTGTATGTTGTACAATGATACACCTTGACTGCTTGAAGTATAATACAAGGTTGGCCTCGATGTCCAACTTGATGCTCTATGCAATGAAGATGGGAATAGAGCAGGGTGACACAAAGAATGCAAAGAAAACACATTAAAAAGACATGTTTTTCATGAAAGATATTGTCCCCATAAATGCATCATGGAGGGGACTCCTAAAATTTGTGGTTACAAAGATTATTTCCATGAATTAGTAAGTGATGAACATCTATGTATGTTAGTTCCTTGATTTTTTACTACACAAAGAAATTGTGGCATGCTCCAATGAAAAGAATTTCCTTAATGGCATCTTGTACAGGTCTCATAAATGTAGACACCATGTCTTTGTCTGTGATCATTTCTAGAACATACCACATCATATGATTTTTGTTATTGAAAAATATGGTTAAATGTCTAGTTTTGATATAAAACCAAGCATAGTAGTACATTTGTGTGAATATTTCTTAGCATTTTTGTATGAGATCATGTTTGGTAATCATTTCCCAAGATCTTTTAAGGGGAGACAATGAAGGTTGTAAATCCCTTGGAAAGTGGTCCATTGAGAAATCTTGTGAGTTGAGGGACTTGAAGGCCCACATGGGTATTGAAAATTGATCGTACTCTTCTTGAGGGGAATAATTGGATCAAAGTCTAAAGGGCTATCTACATGTCTTAATAATAAATCCCAAGTGCATACAATAGCATAACCTAGCCTACATATCCAGTCTCTGACACGAATGCAAATGGGTAAAGCATGGTCCACGTGTCATATTAAAAATATGAAAGTATAAAAGGAATTAAGTGTGATGGCTTAATTTTCTATTTGAAATAATTAATCTATAAAAGGAAACATGGGGCCAGTGTTGACTAAAGGGATCACCTACAGAGAAATCATGTATGGTTATGGAAGGTTTGAGCCCATGGACCCCAATGAAGTAACCCAAAGTGCATTTGGGATATTTTTCCTTTGTTTTTCGATTTATAGTGGTGTCCCCTAGCCATTGGAAGGCCATACAAAGGTACCAAGTTTCAAACAAACCACTCACCCAGAACCAAACTAGCTCTTCATTCACTCGTAAAGGAAGCATGCCCATTCATAACAAAAAAATTACAACTAAATGTAAGATTAAATTCACATAATGATCAATCTGAGCCTTGGATTGGATTTTGTGGTGAGCTTTAACTTGCATAAAAGAGTCATTCAAGGACACGTGGAGTATTGGTCTTAAGACCTAGATCTAAAAATGAGCAACATAATTGAGCTATGAAATTTCCAATGGATGTGTATAGGCCTCATAGACTCGATTTGGTCATCGACGAACGATGCTCTATCACAATATCAACAATTAGAGCACCTGGAGGATAAGCCCTTGATGCCTCTCTCGTTGCATCTCTAAAACATTGTTGTTGATCCTATTGTCAAGCTCCCAAAATTTTTACTTTTCAATGCACATTAATCTTTAGGCTTCATATTGCCTTTGACTCCCTTTATATCTCTATCCCACATTGATTGTGGGAATGCCTAAACTTTTGTTTACATGTGTGTTCTTTATTATATCAACACATTGTGCGCATTATATACCATAGTGGCCATGAGATGAACTCTTTTAACACTATATTTGGTTATGAGTTGTGGTTGGATATGGTGCACTTGCAAAGACAATAAATGTAAAGATTGGGCTCAACCAAGCCCTAATATTTTACAATTTATATTAATAAGAAACCATAAATATATGTATATAACAACTGGAGGCGTTAAGGACTAGAGTGGAATAGTATAGTCCCCATAGAAAAGTTCCATATCTAGAGGTATTGTGGTATTAGGAGCTTGATTAGGTGTCCTTTCGCATTGTAACCTTAAAGGGCATGTGAATGATGTAAGTACAAAATCCTATCCACAATACAATTGTTTTTAATTGGATCTCTAGCCCATTATTGTTATTTTCTTATTAGAGTAAGTTTGATTTGTGTTGAGCATTTAGATTTTTCCCACCATATTATTCAACCATCCTCGCGATGTATCTAGGGCTCTAAGTTCCAAGCTTTATTTAATCATTGAAGACTGATCCTCACAACTAAGATACAAAACTTTATCTTAAATAAAAATAAAGAGCGGTTGGGGGATTCATCCCTGATAGTCATAGTGGATAATGGTGAGAGATGATATGAAACTAGATAATATGGAAGGTTGTATGGTGTAGAGTGTGCATTATTATGAGAAAGGATCACTACTCTTTATCAACATAAATCCTATCTAATATTTTCTTAAACTCTATAAATTCTTCACTAATTGACTAATTGAATCAACCTCGATAATAAAGACGATTACCTCTAATTGGAATAGAATATTGGTAATATTTCTAATTCATAAATATAGTACTAGGTATCTCACTAAACAATCCATGACAATGGATCTTTGAATAATTTTACTATGGTTTAATATATAATATGGTAAATGCACTTCTATCTAATTGTGAAAAAAATAAACAACAAAATATCAAAGTGAACAACACATTCAACCACAAACAATTTTCAACACATATCGACCCTGGAAAATCTACTTCAAGAAAAATATAATGATGAAATGGCTTCGACTGCATTTTAATGATTATTTTAAAAGAGGGGAATTATATATTACAACAACTCCAGTGAGTATATAATATTGTGTAAGTGAATCTAGTTTCTATAACATTTTTTTCCTCCGTCTTGGCTTGCAATCTTCATCTAGAATGAGAATTGTCTAGACTCCAAGCTAGCTTAATTCTACTAGTTTCAGTTCCAATAGGAGAGGAAAGGGCTGAAATGAATAGTGACACTGCAAGGCAGTCCATGTACAGGTTTCGAAGTGAAGATGCACTTGAGGTCACTATGCAGGTGGCAAAGGAAGTGTAAGAATAGATGGAAAGCTACGGGAAAGCTTCACTTGAGAAAGAGAATAATTTGGAAGAAAGAACGAGTCATAAGAAGATTGTGACATTCACAGATCATCCTCAATCCAAAGTGGCAGATGATCACAAGCAAAAATCCACATAATGGAAGAATGCCCAGTTGTGCCAACTAATTGAAACTTTTAATATTCCCAATGCTTCCAACCTAATTTAAAACACCAAATGATACCAATTTGTCGAAACCATTCCACAAGTGAAAGAAAATTCAAATTTCCTAGACTCAACCGAGTCAATCTAATTACTTTCCCTCTCCAAAAGCAACGAATTTACACTTATCTGAGGTTTGTTTTTTAGTTATATTAAGCAACAACATGCATTGAATGTAGGGAGCAACAAGTTGATTACAATAGTACATTGCACTTCTTTTTTGGGTGAGTACATCAGATAACTTTTGAAAAGTTTCTTATCTAATTTCTGAGAAGTCCATAGTCTTGAGGTTTGAGAGAGTCAAAAAATTTCAAGCTAGTGAAAAGTGAGCTCTAATTTTTTCGCTGAGTTGAGGTAAATTCATGGGTAAAAGGAGTAGCAATATATGACAGCAATAAGTGGTACATTTCTCCATCCACATGAGTACGAAATCAACCCACATGTGATTAGTGAAGGGAATAAAACTTGGTTTCTAGTCCTTTCTCCAATTTGGTCTACTATTGACTGAGATTGAGCTCAATGAAACTTATTGAGACTGATATCGAAATTAGAAACCAGATTGCTTCTCTACTTCCTTATATTATGACTAGGTTAGAAGGCGCTTTTATGTATCTTGGCTTCTTTTTGAAACCAAATGGGTATAAAAAAAGGTGATTGGGAATGGTTAATTAAGAAGATTCAGAGGAAAATTAACAATTGGTCATTTCGATGGCTGCCTCTCGAAGGAAGATTTTTTATGGTAAATTATGTTCTACAAAGCATTCCATTTTTTTGGTTTTCTTTATTTGTCATTTAGGATTCCATGGTTTATGAGATAAGAAAGAAAATCTTTTAGTTTTTATGGGTTGGAAAGCTGGAATATTCAAAATTTCATTTGAATTCATGGGAGAGTCTATCAAAAGCCAAAACTGATGGTAGGATGGGGGATCAAAAATATAAATTGGTTCAATAGGGATTTATGTGCAAAGAGTTTATGGAGAAGCTTATTTGATGAAAGTTTGTGGGGAAAAAATTTGAAAGCTAAATGTTTAAACGTGCTGCTATGGTCCATTGTTTTCGGGATGCAATGAAGAAGGCTCAAAATGTTTCATCTATTTAGAATAATTTTTTGAAGTCTTTCCCCATTATTAACCAGTTGATCTGTTCGGTTGCTGGGTGAGGTACTCAAGTATTTATTGGTTTTGATCCTTTTATTGGTTTATGCGAATATTATAGGTTATCTTAGGGACTGGTGGTAGAACTCCATAGAAGGAACATCTTTGGGGTTGGAAAGGGAACTAATACAAGAGCGGATTTGGTTTCCTTACGGGGACTTCTTTGGTTTGTTAGGAGAATGGGACTCACCTATATTCTGATTGTTGGTGATTCAAAAGCTATTACAGATTGGGCTAGAGGGGCAACTGCACTTCACTCTTTGTTATTGGAAACTTCGATGGAAAATGTTAGGAAGTTGATATCTGAGTTCTCACACATTACTTTTTAGCATATCTATAGAAAATTAAATGATGAAGCATATAGACTTTCAAAAAAAGGCATCGATGAATTGGATGGAAATATTTCTTTTAACGAGCTCAGAGATGAAATGCCTTTACAATCGAACAGATTGAAGTTCTTTTTATTTAAGAGTTTTTCATCTAGTAAACTTTACTAATACCTTTTTTTTTGAGGTGGCATATTTCTTGTTTTGTTATAGTTGTTATGATATGTTTTTTCCTATAAGACCTATAACTAGCATTTGCATCGAGAGGGTAAAAATATTGAGTCTTTTCGCTACTAAACCTTTCCGACTTACCTTGGGAGACTAAAAAATACAATTTAATAATACTTTTGTGGGTACTACTGACCCGAATTACCATGGGATTTTACCTCAAGACATTCATGAGTAAATACGTCAATGACATCCCTAATCGGAGGATCAACACATATCTCACCCCCTTCTCTCTCTCCCCATGTCTGCCCCCGTCCCCCTCCCTTTTCCTCTTACTCTCCCCACCCACCTGCCGCCCCCCACCCGTCCCC
>LPNX010737740.1:71577-82298 GCA_001517045.1 Pseudotsuga menziesii
ACTTCATCAATGTTACATAGTAAGCTACATGTTTATTTTATTTAATAATCTCTTCTTTTTCCAATCTTTAAAGTAGGGTGTTTTGTTGGAAGTTTTATTGGGTTAATATATTGCTCAAGCAAGTGCTATATGTATGGTGCAACCATTCAAAGGTCTCGATGATACTCCTTTGTGTGCTACTAACACGATTTTTCAGTCCCCAGCTGTACATATTAACCATAAATTTCCAACTTAAGCTTGATGCTTTAATTGTTAATTCAAACTTGATATGTTCATTTATGAGCCATCTAAATCAAACCAAGGTTGTGTTTTTTAAGGTAGTAATTTAGTCAACACTCGTTGATGAATATCCGAGCTTATGGGAAACTTATGGTAAAGAATCTCCTGTAGATCTCTTTTTCTAAATATGTTCTGCTTTATGAAGAAGATCACAAGATGTGGTTATTGAATTTAAGGATCCTATAGAGGAGACTATTGCTGCTTGTATATTGATGCCTATCACTTCCAAGAACAATGAGGTTATGCTGCATAGTGAGGATTCTCATATTTGTGATTCACTTGAAGTCTAATGTAGATAATTCATCTTTTTGAGGTAGAAACATGTATAAATAAGACTCTAAAGTCTAAACCCAAGGGACATGGCTTACCACTTAAAAGAATTATTTTTAAAATGATTTATTTATTAGAAAAAAACGATTTCATACGTGAATTACTAAAATCAATTTCATAAATAAAAATATTTAATATATGAAAATTATGTTTAAAATTAAGTTTATATAAATATAATTATTTTATTAAAATTTATTAATATATTTTTTGAATTTATCAATTTAAATTGGAATTTTAATTAGTTTAAAACATGATCACTTAACCCATCATCAAAAGATCATAATGATAATTTAAATATATAAATATAATTTTGGAACTTGACGTCCTTTACTACAGTAACATAAATATAAACAAACTGGAAGAAAATCACTTATCTATCAATATTTTCTTTTACAGAGTAACTATTTAAGGATATTTTGGTAGGTATAGCATGCCCATGGTTAAAATTTCTGGTTATTATCACCTCTAGAAGGGCTCAACCGGGTCGAGAACATTTTGCAGTGGATCATTGATAAGGCCGCTAAATCTGGAAGTGACTGAGGGACCTTCCGTTAAAATTTCCAAGAGTGCAGTAATTCTGAATTCCTCCGTTCCAAACTCCCAAAATCCGTCGCTTATTTTCCAGTCCGTTAGCACTAAAGTGAAGCAGCACGTGGTGAGATTCTATTTGCTAGGGGAGGAGGAATCTTCTGAGACAATGTCTCCATAGAGAACGCCTTCAACGTAGATATGATATTTAACTGTAACATTCGTTAGTACTATTAAAAATATGATATTTAACTATAACATCCGTTAGTACTATTAAAAATATTAACAATATAACATCCCTATGTGTTGTATATTAAATATTTAATTTATAATCAAGCTTGCTAACATTATTGTATATTAAATATTTAATTTATAATCTAGCTTGCTAACATTGTATTATGTTGTATTTTATTGGTGGTAAAATACCAACTCTTTCACACATTTAAAAACGTGTACCAACCAAACAAACTCTGTGCCTCAACCAAAACAACTATGCAATGCAAATTCAAGTCTTCGAGACAATGTCATATGGTTGCACATCTTCGTGATCAGTTCCAGTATTACATTCCTCCTGAGTACATTTCTGTCGAGAAGTTTATGGAATACTGGGTCAATACCCACCCCTGCAGCTCGCCTCTCTTTTTCCTTCCACATCATACTATTTGGGCTGTGTGGAATGCTCGGAACAAGATCATTTTCGAGGGGAAAAATATGACTGTCAGTTGTGTATTTCACCAGATCTTACATGCTATGCAACTGCCTCTCTCCAGACCTATTTTGAATCGCAGGATTTCCAGAACTGTCAGACAGAATGATAGTCATCCCAATATGATCTTCCCCTGTGGGTACTTTGACGGAGCTTCCACCACATCTGCTGTAGGTATTGGATACTGTGTGTTCTTCAGCAAAAATCACCATCTGGATTGTGAGCTGGGGGTCGGATATGGATCCAACACGAAAGCAGAACCTTTGGGTCTATGGGCCCTCTTGTTCACCTCCCAAATGATGGGTGTCCCGTTATCCCATATTTATGGTGATTCTAAAGTCATCATACATTGGGCGATGGGCCTTTCTGCTCTCACACCACCAGAACTTCATCACTGGTGCAGGGATTCAAAAAAGCCTATTTTTAGCTTTCCGGGTCTCACTTTCAGTCACATCTATCGTCAACACAACCGGATTGCTGACAGTCTTTCAAAATCAGCACTCATGCTTGCCCCGGGTAAAGGCTATTACTACGAATTTTTTGATGACCAATTGGTCAGTAATGATACTTTTCAACTCTTTTGAGCCGGTTTCGAGAAGATTACAATTCCTTTGGTAATTGATTATGTATTATGAGTGGATGCTTTTGAATCGCAGCTCAGACCCTATTGGTTCACGATAGATAGGATTGTTTAGTTGAGATCCCCTCTATGATGAGGCTGATATCTAATGGGATACACTTCTTTTGTGACCATTCCCTCCGGCCGCGTAAGGATGTGAACCTGCTGACTGATTCTCTAGTTTATGTAACTCTTTATGGGTGAGTGTTAACTCTGCCCTTTGATTCTTAATAAGAATATCAAGTACAGGCTTTTTTCATCTGAAAAAATAAAAAAATAAAAAAAATAAAATATGGTTGCACATCTTCGGATGTAAAAAGCACATGGGAAAAACAATCAAGACCCCAAACGTGTTTCTGTATGCAACAATATGTTAAAATGGGGGCACATCTAGAGATGTGGAAAGCCCAAAATAATTAAATAGTTGGAACACACATTTTATTGTTAAATAAGTATAGTGATAAAATTCATAATAAAATTCTAAATTATTTCATGTTCACATCCATATACATTATAGTCACAAAGATGATTCAGGAAATTCAGTACATAGTTGAAAACCCAAGTAACCGTTACCTACTACAACAACACCTCCTTGGCTACAATCTCCTGCTCTGTCTTCGGTGAAGAATTTTCAATGATATCAATAACCTTGGAGTTCTTGTCTTTGAAATCACTGATCTTCGGCACGGCCTCCGTCAACACGCCACTATCCAAGCTGGCTCTGATGGCATCCATATTCACATTATCCGGCAACCTAAATTTCCTCCAGATTCTGCAGCTGAAACGCTCCACTCTGTGCCATTTATCGCCCTCCTGCTCTTCCTCCTTCCGTCACTCGCGGCTGATTCTCAGGAGTCGGAACCCTGTTGTCCTCTACTTCGATCTTGATACCATCCTTCTTCATCCATGTTTTTCATTAAATGAGCATTAAAGCTAGTGTTACAACAAACATTAAAGCTAGGGTTACACCTTACAACAAACTCTTGAAAAACAAAAACTAGCGTTGCACTTTACAGCAAACCCTTGAAAAACAAAAAAAAAGCAACGGTGAAGACGTGAGCGTCGGTGGTTTCTTTCCAGACGACCCGGGTCAGGGCAACGGCCTCAATCTCTTTGGGTATGGAATTCAAAATCTTGAAGGGATCCAACATAGTGTCCCATAAATCGTCGTAACGCCCCGTGGTAAAAGCCACCAAAGCGCTCGCTGGGGTGAACAAACATACTGTCACTGCAAATGAAATAAACAGAATAAGCGCCCTCTCTATCATGAAAACTAAATAAGTAATCGCAAACGCCTCTGCAAACCGAATAGTGAATCGACACGTGGCGAGATTAGCATCATTATTCATAGTGCGTGAGCCTTTGGGCGTGAAGCTACTAAGTTTAATATAGCATGATCTTTTATTGTACATAAATAAAGTATGTTATTTTCCCTATCACAGGTAAACTACAGTACGAAGTCACTTGTCCGCATCGGGCAAGGAAGGTGTGTTCTTTTTTATTCTATACGCTATCATAAATAGGCTTTAATGTTAATACCCCGTTTATACAGTAATAAGTATGAATAACGTACAGATCAAGCTTGTTCTAAGCAATTATAGCTTATGACTTCAATATGCTGTAATTATGATAGTAATTTGCTAGGGGGACGAGGAATCTTTTAAGACAATGTCTCGTCTCCATAGGGAACGCCTCCGGCGTAAAAATGTCAAAATAGTGTTAGGAAGAGAAAATATGATTTTGTTTTATAAGCCAGTAATTTATAATTTATTTTGGATTATGAGAAGAACACATTCTTTCTAAAAAATGTAATTCTTTGATACAACTTTGTTTTATAATATAAAGGGTTTTCTAAGTGATTGAAAAAGAAACCATAATCCTGGTGATCAAAAGTTGTTTCTTAGTTGCCTTCTGGAGTTTATTCATCCTATAGTTACTTAACCTTTGAACTTTTACCAGGTAAGTAGTCACCCAGCGAAACTGAAAGCCTTTGTTGTGGTGAAAAATGCTAACCTGAGTGAAGAACTATGTGAGATGGTGTGTAAACAAAGGCGATTGAAATAATCCATGTGCATTTTGCATTTGATGGACAAACAAGTAGATTGCTCTACTTATCATTCTCTCTTGTAGGTATGCCTCAAGAATAGAGCTCTGCCAGAGGCCAAGTTGGTCCATGCTCACATCATCCAGAGTGCTTTCAAATTTAATTGCACTGACATGACTCTGCCTAATAAACTCCTAAGCTTGCGTGGATGCCAAGTGCAGGAATTTAATCGATGGTCACAGGTTTTTGGAGCAAATGCCTTAGTGAAATGTGGTCTCGTGGAGTATCATGATTGCAGCTTACTCTAGGGCTGGCCATGGAAAAGAAGCGTTGACACTTTTTAATCAAACGCAAGGAACATGTATTTCCCCCAATCAATTCACTTTATCCGGCCTTCTCCCAACATGTACTCACTTGGAAGCAGTGGAAGAGGTTCATGAAGAAATAATCAGAACTGGGTCTCACTCTGAAGTTTTTGTGGGGAATGCACTTCTTTACATGTATGCAAAATATGGGAAGATCAACACTGCACGTTATGTCTTTGACAAATTACTTAGACGAGATTTTGTCATATGGAATGCTATGATTGCAGCATATGCACAGAAGGGGTATGTTAATGACGCTCTGGACATGTTTGACAAAATCCTTGAATGAAATGTGGTCTCCTGGACATCAATGATTGTGGGATATGCACAAAATTGCATGGTTGACGAGGCTACCAAACTCTTTGATGAAATGCCCAAAAGGAATGTGGCATATTGGACATCAATGATTTCGGGTTATGCTCAGATTGGACGTGTTGGTGAAGCTTACAAACTGCTTGAGAAGATGCCTAAGAGGAATCTAGTCTCTTGGACTGCAATGATTACAGGATATGCACAGGATGGGCATGTTGATGAGGCTCTAAATCTCTTTAAAAAAATACCACTGCAAAATGTGGAATTGTGTAATGCAATGATTGCAGGATATGTACATAGTGGCCGAAATGAAGAGGCACTAAAGCTTTTCTAAGAAATGCAAAGGCACGGCATGAAGCCAAACTCAATGACTCTTGCTAGTGTTATTGCAGCATGTGCTGATCTGGTAGCATTGGAACAGGGCTTGGAGATCCATGAAGAAGTAATCAAGAGTGGATTTCAATCTATTTGTTTGTGGCTAATGCCCTTGTAAACCTATATGTGAAATGTGGGAGCAGAGAAGTTGCCCGCAACATGTTTGACAAAATGGATCACAAAGATGTGGCGGCATGGAATGCAATGATTGCAAGCTATGGTGTGCATGGCTTTGGTAAGGAATCCCTAAGGCTCTTCGAACAAATGCAGCACCGTGGAGTATCACTGGATCATGTTACCTTTGTCGGAGTTCTATCTGCATGCTGCCATTCAGGCCTAGTGGCCTGCAATAATTTAATTGCATGAGTCACTATCATCAGATTAGACTCACAATGGAGCACTATGCTTGCATGGTTGACCCTTTCGTCCGAGCTGGGCACCTGGATAAGGCACACAATTTTATCAATAGAATGCCAATAAAACCTGATTATATTGTGTGGAGTTCTTTGATTGCCACATGTAGAATCCATAAGAATATAAAGCTAGGGGAATTTGTTGCAGAATGCCTCACTGAATTGGATATCCAAAAATCCACACTTATGTGGCTCTATCAAACATCTATGCTCCAGCAGGACACTGGGATGGCATCGAAAAAGTAAGGAAAATGATGAAAGATGAGGGGGTAAGAAAGGAACCTAAGTGTAATTGGATTGAGGTAAACAAACAGGTGCATGCTTTTCTTTGGAGATAGATCACATCCACAAATGCAACAGATCTATAAAATGTTGGAAATGTTGTCTCAGCAGATGAAAGTAGTAGGTTATGCACCTGCAGGAGATTAGAGCTAAATGATGTGGAGTAGGGACAAGATGACAGCTATTTTGGTGATCATGAACATTAGTGTGCAAGCACTTTGCTAGAAAGTTCATCTTCATGATTGTTTCCAGAAGAAGTCCTTTCCATAGCAGCAAGATTTGAATATTAATATGAATCCAAGGTATGTCCAATGAATAAAAATAATAATTGTTTTCTTGAAAATTTGATGACTTAGTTCATATTTATCAGTGTCTTTAGTTATTACATTTTTGTTTTAATATAAATATTTGAGTTTTTGGGCTATTTTTTGGGCGATTATAAATGGACTAGTATCAAGTATATAAAGTATATCATAAAAAACAATTAAATTAAGTTGACCATCCCATATCTGCATAGTACAAAAATTTGGCTGAATTTCGTACAACTGGAGAATTTCCGTACAACAAAGGCCAATACAACCAAATATTGCTACTATGGTCCTTATATCTTACAAGCCCTATTGAGCATCCAACCTCTAGTGGATGGTTTCCTCTGGGTGTTAGAGTCAATTTTTTATAATATTAGTCTTGTAATAAACATTTTTCTTTGGTCAGAGCCTAGCATTTCCAACAAGAAATTTCATGAATTGAGGTTTCTTATGCTATTAAGAAATTTCTTAGTCTTTTAAAGGTTTCTTGGATCTTAATCTTGTGAATTTAAACCTTAGGGTTGTTGTGAAATATGATGAAACAACAACAACAACAACAAATATTTCACCTCTTATCAACTCCAATCAACAAAGCAATTCAATTAACCTTCCCAAAATTTAAGTCAATAACAATTTAACAGCAGACATAACTTCACTTACAACATTCATAACATAACAGTTAAACTGATATTTAAATTTTAAACTGAGTACATGCCTGCTAAGTGATTGAGCAGTTATGGACTTGGTGCATCCATCAAAGAGGATAGCGGCCTATGAATATTGAACAAGATTCCTCTCCAATACTGAAATAGACTTCAACAATATGTGACTGATATTCACATGCCTGGAAATGTTAGTTTTGGTTTGCAGCTGATGTATGTTCCCAAATGTCAAATAAATATTCTTCGAGTGTAAATCAACTCTCCATAGAAGGTCATGATCCTTTCTTGAGCAGCTCACAAAGATTGAAGGAGTGTCTTCTATGGTTTAATGTGCCCATCCAAGGTTATCTACTGCTGCTAACAAACTGATATGACTGAGATTGGTTCAGATCTGATGTATCTCTCCATGTGGAGCAAATAATGACTGAATCTCCTTCTAGATAGCCTCCCTTTTGAATCACGACTTGTATAGTGGATGAGATACCAAGTTTTCAACCTCATTAGCAAGATGTCAGCTCACACAAGTTGGATAAAGGGAGTGGAGTGCGTCTTCCTGAGTGTAACTCACAGTCTATAGCTAGGGTACTCTTTCCAATGCTTCTTCCACCCAAAATGTTACATTTAATTGCAGAGCAAAGAGTAGGAATTCATATTTAGTAACTTAGTTCTATGGGTTGATAAAGGTGATGTGATTTGTTTTAGGTCGTTTATAGGTAATATTTAGACCTCAAAAGGTATGAAGAAAAATCTAATCTATAATTCTGGGAAACACTGAATCATTTTCTACCATTAGCTGGACTGTCCTACACTTTATAGCAGTAGTAAGAAGGGTCAAAATCAAATATGGGCAGATTGGTCTATAAAACAAGCATTTTTGGGCAAGGAATGAAGGCTGAAAAACAATAAAATTATGCTTCTAGGGCATTGCCTCACCTAATATCAATATTAAACGTTTCTATTTCTAGTTCTAGGTATAAATTTGAAGCGATTTCTTGAGGATGCAACCCTAAATCCATCCAATTGTGTGCATCTTAGACTCTTCATCCTCTTGTTCAATTCTGGGAAACTTTGTTGATGGAAACAACCTTTAGTCTTCTTTAATCATAGGGGTAATCCACAATTTTGACTTAGTGCTTCAAGCTCTTCCTTCACAACTTTGTGGTGTGCTTGTCTAACTACAACCTTCAGCTGTATTTTATGCTCTAGTGTGAAACCCTAACTACCAAACACTAGATTTGTCAAAAAAACTGAATGAATACAATCACCCACTTTGCCTTCTTTTATAGATGAAAAAAGCAAGGGTTTTACAAATTTAGAAACCCTAAATTTAAAGGAACCCCAAACCCTAAATTTAGCTAGAATACATATGTATTTTATTGACTAGAAGAAATACAAACTAAAATGCTCTAGCACAAAACCCTAACTGTTAATCACTAGATTTGTCAAAAAACTGAATGAATAAAATCACCCACTTTGCGTTCTTTTATAGATGAAGAAATCAAGGGTTTTACAAATTTAGAAACCCTAAATTTAGCCTAGGGTAGAGCCTCCAAAACAACTAGAGGAGGTTACCTAGATAGAGCACCCAACTGCTAGATCTCTATTTGTATCGCAAACTGTTTCTTTCATAGAGAATTATATTTCACTGCTTTCTTATTTAAATAACAATGGAGTCTAATGCTTAGTCATATAACTTGCAGAGAATTTCACATAAGCTTTGTTGTTTCTTTCTCATTTCATGGAAGATGTCATGGGGTATTATCCTGCATACCTATACATTTCCATATGAACAATTTATTGAGAACTTATTCATTGATACTAATGAATGAAAATTAATTTTGCAGCGAATTCACCTCAGACGAAGGTGAAAACACTATAGAATTTCACTGGTACAAGTGGAAGTGTAATTTGCATCATATAAGTGCTATGCTTGAGAATTTGATTAAGATGTATGAGGCTCCAAATTTTTCATCTTTTATTTTGATGATGTTCAAAATAGTTATGTCAATTCTATCTTCTCTAAAAGAACTAAGCAAGGAAGGTAAAAGGTCTCAAAATTCAATAAATTTTCATTTATTTTATTGTGTCTAAGATCAATGTGTAAGAAAAATTTCCTCATATACTACTCATCTTAGACTCTTCACTGCTAGTTTTTTTTTTCTTTGCGAGCTTTAGAACATTGGTTGGCCCTGAAATTTTGTAGAAGTTGGTATGGATGCATACATCAGATTCAAAATGTGTAGACATTGGTTGATGTATTTGTTTTGGCCCATTGGTGAGATACACACAGTTTGCAACCCAAAATAATATAAAGTGTCTTTTATGCATACCATTTTCCTATGATAAAACAGAAAGAACCAACAGTACCCCCCTGTACATTCACCATATTTCCAAAATTCACACTTGTTACCCATCTTTTTACAAATAATTGTTCTGCTATTTTGTCATGGATTGTTACCCATGCAACCGAAGCATCCAGGCTTGTTACACGTTCAATTAACTATTCTGTTATTTTATTATAGATTATTATCCATGCAATTAAGCCCTGGTCAAGTGTCTTTCCAGTAATTTATCAAATCAAAATATGTTCTACTCTGACCAAGAAGCAAATATAGCACCATATACTATAAAACAAAGAAACATCAAATAGAGGATTTGATAGAATCCATCCAATTCAAATCTCTTTTAGAGGATCCTAGGCTACAACTGCTAGAGCCAATCACATCTTCTAAAACTCAATCGAGATAACGAAATTGAAAGGGGCTTCATGATTTAAGATCTTTCTTCGTTTTCTTTTCTTGCAACCCCTTACACAAGTGTCTATGGGACATAATCTCATTGTAAAAGTGTAACCAGTTGGTCTTGTTACCACCTAAGTTGTACTTAGTGGTTTGTTATCAAGTGAGCCTGGTGAACCGGACAGGGTTGACTTGTTCGGACTTCAAAAAGACCTTTGGAAGTATTTCTGGGAAGTGCTTGTTGTATCATATCACATGTTCATACCCCATGAGGAAATTGTAATAAATGTTCTAGCATGATAGTGTCTGTAAAAGACTTGGTATCTTAGACTTCATTTGTCAATCTGTTCAGCCCACGGTGTTTTTTTCCCCTGGTTATTATTGGTTGTTGAACAAACGACCGATAATTTCTGAGTTTTTCACTCCATACCTCCAAAGTTGGGGTGGTCGACTTGGCATTTAGGCCTATTGAGGTTATTAGAGTCTATGTGTCAATGTATAAGCATGCTAGACATCATTTTTTAGTCATATGAACATGTCTAAGTCCCCCTAGGTGTTTTCAATTTTTCAAATTTTTAGTTTTTTCAGTGTTTTTTATGAAATTTTAATTTTTCCAAAACTTAGGCTATTTTTTAATAGTTTAATTGGAAAAATTGAATCTATAATAAAAGTGGGCCAAATAATCGGTTTCAGTCATGTAGGTGCTCATTTTCAAGCTAAGAGCACCATGTAAACCCATGGACCCACTATTTCCTAAGTT
>LPNX010737740.1:84705-209729 GCA_001517045.1 Pseudotsuga menziesii
TTTTTATGAATTATGAGTACTTTACAAGAAAATGACAGTAACATTATTTTATGAGAAAGTGAATTGTGAGTACTTTACTTGAAAATAACAATAATATTATTTTATGAGAAAGTGTGAAATGACTTTTATTGTGAGTACTTCACTTTATGACTTAAAAGTACTTGTACCACTACCTTGGTTAACTATGGATTTTCATCCACCATAGAAAATGTGACAAATAAGCACTCTTAACTCATGCAAAGCCACCTCAACCATGGGGGATGATGTCATCTACTAGAATGTAATTGGTTGATTTTTATAGTACATTTTGGTCCTTTTGAGGCCTATTTTTTACCTCAAATTCTCTCTAATGGCATCTCGTCATCTTTAATTGTCTATAGTTAAAATATTCAAACTCCTAAGTAATTGATTCAGTTTAACATCATCACACTAAGAAATCATCCTTAGTAACTTAATAGGATCTACCCCCCTTGGCTTCATTAGGAGTTGAGCCTAAACGGAGGAGTCAAGAACAAGGTGACATCCTTGACTCGAGACTTGCCCCCAAGGACACACCGAGTGGCTTGAATATTTCTGCCACGTGACCCAGGTGTGTGAAAAGGCAGCAACACTTTTTGGCACCGTTGCCGGGGATAAATATTTTTATTCCCGAGTATGACTTAGCTTAACTTTTTTCTAAACAACTAAAAAGATAAAAAAAACTATTGATTGATCTAGTCTTTAAAAAACATAAAAATTAAAACTCGATCCATCTGGCGACTCCACTGTCTAACATCCCTTCAAGAATTTCTACCTGAAGAAACCGTCGACAATTATTCAATCCTCTCCCTGATCCCAAAAGGTTTATTAGGGAAAGATTGAATAGGCAGACTTCTCGTAGAAACCTTGAAGATTTAGGAGACCAATCCCTCTCAGATATCCATGACATATTTGTAGAGATTCATGTTCACTAATCTCAAGAAATGATGGAATTTTACAAACCCCTTGACTTTTCTCAGATAGTGTTAAATTTTCATATGCTTGACTAAGACATTAGTATATCATTTCATTTTTCATAATAAAAGCATATAAAATAGGATCACTGAAAGAAACAGTATCACAAGAACAACACAAATTTATCCTGGGAAAACCCTAAAGGGAAAAACCCAGCAAAATCTTCCTCAATATAGATGCCCAAAAAAGGGAAAAAGGTAAAACCAACAAGGAGATCAAAAACCTGATTCTCCTCCTTCTCCAGCAACTCCTCTCCTCCACAAGTGCGCTATTCCAAGTGAGTGTGTGTGTCTCAAATGAGGAGCACTACACCTCTATTTATATTCATCCGTTCACTTAAATTTTACTCAATTAACATGTCGGCTTAAGTTAACTCATGTAGGCTCGAGTTACACATGTAGGCTCAAGTAACCACACTGGGGTGATGATGACCCACCTTTACAATTTGAGGGGACTACTTCATGACTCTTATTAGTTCTTCCGATTAGGAGCATTGGGGTACAATGTAATACAAGTGGTTCTCCCAGTTGAACCATCGGGGACCACAAAAGATACATAAAGAATATTCTTCGAAGTTATAGTATTTCAACACTCCCCCTTAACGAGAATGGTATTCTACATCAACAACAACAAGAGTAGAGATAGAGGATATCATCAACATCAGCAGGGTAACACATCTATAAATCATTAGAAGCTTTTCAACATCATGTAGTCTTCATCTTCAATCCTCAGTCTTCATCATCAGCAACATCTTCAATCTTTGATCAGCAACATCTTCAGCATTTTGATCTTTCAATTAGCAACGACATATTCAGCACTTGGACCTTTCGATCAGCAACATCTTCAGCACTTTGACTGTTCAATCAGTAACAACATATTCAGCATTTTGACCTTTCGATCAGCAACATCTTCAGCACTTTGACTGTTTGATCAGCAACAACATCTTCGGCATTTTGACCTTTCGATCAACAGCATCATCTTCAGTACTTTGATCTCTTGATCAGCAATATCATCATCAACACTTTGCCCTTTCAATCAGCAGCAACATCATCATCCTCATGTTCTGATTTGTCGATCATAATCATCATCACATTCTGATCTTTCGATCAGAAACATCATCATCATACTCTGATCTTTCGATCAGAAACATCATAATCATAGTACGTCATCATCATACTCTGATCTTTAGATCATTACGTCATCATCATCATACTCTAATCTTTCGATCAGTATGTCATCATCATCATACTCTGATCTTTCGATCAGTACATCATCATCATACTCCGATCTTTCGATTAGTACGTCATCATCATCATACTCTGATCTTTCGATCAGTACAGCATCATCATCATCAGCAACAACCTGCAATCCACAACTCAAAGATAGAAAGTCTTTGGATCATTTTTGGACTTAAAGTCCAGGGATGATACAATCCCACCTCATTCTCGACAACCGAAGTTACCGGATTGATTACAGGAGAATCAGTCCCTATCACTTTGGGACTATGTCCAAGGATGATGCAATCCTACCACATTCTCAACGACCGAAGTCACCGGATACAATTACGGGATAATCACTCCCTATAAATTTAGGACTTGAGTCCAAGGATGATGCAATCCTACCACATTCTCAACGACCGAAGTCACCGGATACAATTACGGGATAATCACTTCCTATCACTTTAGGACTTGAGTCCAAGGATGATGCAATCCTACCACATTCTCGACAACCAAAGTCACCGGATACAATTACGGGACAATCACTCCCTATCACTTTAGGACGATGTCCAAGGATGATGCAATCCTACCACATTCTCGACGACCGAAGTCACCTGATATAATTACAGGATAATCACTCCCTATCACTTTAGGACTTGAGTCCAAGGATGATGCAATCCTACCACATTCTCGAGGACCGAGGTCACCGTATCTATTATGGACAGATGTCCTGGGATGATACAATCCCTCTTCATTCTCGAAGACCGAGGTCTCTGGATCACTTTAGGGCAAGTTCCCATGGATGATACAATCCCACCAAGTTCTCGAGGACTGAGGTCACCGGATCTATTGTGGACAGATGTCCCGGGATGATACAATCCCTCTTCATTCTCGAGGACTGAGGTCTCTGGATAACTTTAGGGAAAATGCCCAGGGATGATACAATCCCACTACAACATCACTGCTCCCCCTTTCAAGGAAGGTCTTTCTGAATAACACCAAGCTTGTCTCGAAAGTGTTCGAACTCTACTCGAGTAGAGCCTTCGTCAGTACATCATCATCCAAACCATCATCATCTACATCTTCAATATATGAATACTAATCTATCACCATCTGTATCTCCAGTATGCGAATACTAAAAGCATCATCATCTATATCTTCAGTATAGAAACACTGAAAGCATAATCATCTCTATATTTAGTACAGAAATACGAAATCACCATCATCTATATCTACAGTATGTAAATACTGAAATATCATCTTAATCTTCAGTATGGGAATACTGAAACATCATCATCTCTATATTCAGTATAGAAATACTAAATCACCATCATCTGCATCTACAGTATCATTATCTTCATCTTATCTTGTATGTAGAAATACCGAATTTCTACGTGTTATGTGGAACATAGGGTTCTTTGTCATCACAACTGTGGTTATCACATAGAGTCATTGTTGTGTCCATCTTCAGGTCAAAGAGGCCTGATATCAGATTTTGAATCCATATGGCTTCGCAACTTAGTAGAGCAATCTACTATGTATTCTGCTTCGACCGTGCTAAGAGAAACACTGGACTATTTCCTGCTAAACCATGAACTCATAACAGACCTCAAACAAAAGCATATACCTGATGTGCTTTTCCTGTCTGAGATACTTCCAGCCCAGTCTGCATCTGTGTATCCATACAATCTATACTCATGGCTACCATCATAATATAGACCAAAGTCTATGGTCCCTTTCAGATATCTCATCACATGTTTTACAACTACTAGGTGAACCCGTCTTGGTTGAACAAGATTTGACTTAAGGTGTTCACAGCAAAACAAATGTCTGGTCTGGTATTTGTTAAGTACATCAATGACCCAATGATCTGTCTGTGGTGAGTCACATCCACTAACTCTAATGATTCGTCAGCTAACAGCTTCAGGTTGGAGTCCATGGCTGTGGCCATGACTTTGCATTTCAACATATTGAGTCTCTTCAATATCTCTACCACATACTTTCCCTGGTTGAGAAAGTTTCCTTCTGAACTTTTCCATACTTCCAGACCTAGGAAATAATGCATTAACCCAAGGTATTTCATCTCAAATTATTCTGCTAGTTTCTTCTTGCTTTCCATGATCTGTTTCTCATTCCCTGTCAAGAATAAGTCATCCACATATAGTAATAGAATGACAGGTACATCTTCTACAACCTTGTAGGAAAGGTTAGGATCGACTTTACTCTTGGCAAAGCCCATGCTCATCAGGAAACTATCTATTCTTCCATACCAAGCTATGGGAGCTTGCTTCAGGCCATAGAGGGCCTTCTTCAACTTCAAATCCTCATGACTATTCGATGTAAAACTCTTCCTCAATCATACCATTACGGAAGGCTTGTCTTTACTTCATCATGGAAGAAACTACCATGATAGTTTTGAAGGAAATGTACCTTGCTTCTAGAAGTAAGTGTCTCTTCAGAATTAATTCCCTCTTTCTGATAGAAACCTCTAGCCACAACTCTTGCCTTACTTCTATAAGAAACATATCTTATCTTGCAAATCCATTTGGAAGATACCACAGTCTTGCTTTCTGGTTTGAGTACTATATCCCAAACATCATTCTAGTATCACAACATCTTCTATGAGTTTGTCTTCTCAGGTCATCAACAGATCCTAGTCTTCTGCATTCAACCTTGAAGGTTGGAACCCACTTTACTCTTGGTAAAGTCTCGATCCATCACAAAGCTATCCATCATGTCATACCATGTCGAACTCAGATATAATTTTCTGTAGTCACTCCCCCTGAAGTGGAGTATCATCTTCCTTCTTCATTCTGTACAGGTGGTTCTATGCTTGATATATACTGGTCAATAGAGTATGTCATGTCATAGTCTATTCTTTCTAGGGAGAATCACGAACCTTGCTTTGTACACTTGTTCCATCATATCGAATACATCATTCCCCATGATCAACTGTTATTCTTTGATCATAGCTTCTTCCATAGCATTCTTTTCTTCATCTTGAGTTATCTCTTGTACCCATGGTGGTCTTCATCCTTCAAGGTGGATCTACAATTATCTGAAGCTATTTCTTCTGTCATGGTGTCTCTGACCCTGGGAGCTTCAGATTCATGTTTATTGGAGTGAATCTTGAATTGTCATCACTTGTTCTTTGGAAGAAGTCTCGTCCTTCTTTTCTTGTAGGAGGTTGTTCATGACCTTTCCTGCAATTCAAATGCACCAATTGCATGGTTATAACTATTTCATAAAACATATGTATAACAACAAATTCTTATGCATCATGCAACTATTTAGTCAATACAACATTCATCCATATCTCACTTAAACTTTCTATATTCCTTCCATCTCCACCATGACATTATTGAGATTGTGTACTAATCCAATATGTCAGCAAGGAGGTTTGATAAGTAGCAATGGAGAGTTGTATAGCACCATGAGCTACTTACCCATCACATGCATATTAGTAGTATACAGTCATTAATGCAAACAATCTATCATGCATAACACATCAACTGAATATAATCAAATGTATGACAATTGAATACTTATCTTTATTTGTTTCATGGGTATACTCCTTCTTGAGTCTTCAGCTTCATCGTCTTCTTCATTCATGATAGCATAATTTCTTATCCAAATGCTGAGGTAGATAAGAAGTTCTTCAAGAGTTTAGATCTTCATATTCCTCATTGATTGAGGGATCTTCTTTGGAAGATGAGATCTTGATCTTCAGAGACGAGCTTCTTCTTCTCCCCAAAGTCTGCTGAAAGTAATCACTTCCTTCTGGAACACATTCCTTGAATGAATGAATTCCATGATCTTGGGAGGCCATTCAAGGTGGCCATCACCACTTCTGCATTCTTCACTTCAACTTTCCCCGCATGAAGTTGTTCTATGATTTGAGAGATCCTTATGACTGCATGGTCTCTGCATTCTGGATCTTCACATTCTTCAGCTGGTTTCTTAAGGTCATATTCTGATCTATGTTCTTCCCTTCAAATATCTTGGTAAAGGAATCAATCCTCATCAATGTATTTATGGAATAAAATTGTAGTACAAGTTGATTCGTAACTGAATCATCAATGATCTTCTAGGATTTGACCAAGTTCTTCTTGAGAAAGGCTTTTAGCCTCATATCCCTCTGAAACTGGAACCTCTATGCTCATGTAGGTGTCCAATCCATTTTCTTCAGAGATATCATATACTTCTAGGCTTGGAAGTTGTCAACTTCACCAAGCTTATCATCAAGCTGATGTCATAGATCACTTTGAAAAGAGAACCTCAAATGAAGATAGCAAAGGATTAGATCTTACCGATTTGGGGTGTCCATCCTGGTTTCGGAGCTGGCTGCTCTAGGGTTTGTCACAGAAACCCTAATTTCAAAAAAAACTTGGAATATTTCAGATATGATTGGCTATACAGATATATCTCTTCAAATGGAGCTATCCAATGTACTCCACTTCTGAAAACAGTGGAGGGAAGCTCCCGGAACAGGAAGCCCTAATTTTTCAATTTCTTCAGCAGAAATGCCTGTTACTGTTTTTGTGATATCTCTGAAATTTATGCTCCTATGTGTCTACAATTTTGTATTGAGGTAACCTCACATGTCCCTGATCCGACACCATAGGTTTCATCATAATTTGTTTCACCATTTGGGATTTATGATCCTTTTCCCAAGGTGACCTATTACAGGACTGTTCAGAATAGCGAAGTTGTACAGCATGCCACGAGTCACTGTTTCATCTTCTGAGTTTGATATTTGGACCACCAAAATTAAATTCTGTGCCCTCTCTGGAAAATCTTCAGGAATTCCATTTGGACCTCTGTAGCCCAAGATATTGCAATTCTCCCTAGGTGTCCTGTTTAGGGATGAATTCTGGAAGAGGCTGGAACCCTAACTTGGAGAGACCATATCTCCTAGAATACAACGAATCTGATGATGAATTTTGGACACAGTTTTCATAAAGATTTTATATTTTTCCCCTACAATTTTTATCTACTGATCCTTCGCCAACCTCAAAATATAGCGAATGTACCAAAACATAGCAGTTTTAGTATTTAGGGTTTTTCCAGCTCGGGGTCAAACTAGGGTTTGACTTTCCCAGAAATTCACCCAACCAAAAATATTGATCCAGGTCTCTAACCTTCGATTTTGATGAGGGGAGAAATCCTGTGCCAGGCTCACAAGAAAAATCCTCTTCAGTAAGAAGCCCTAATTTCCCGCACCGAAGACTGAAAATGTCAGAATCGAATTCCGCTTCGACAGAACGATGCACCCTTCAAAGGAGAGTTAGCCTAGCCTTCTTTTGCTGATTTATTGTGGAGAGAGAACCAAAAATAAGAAGCCCTAGCTTCTGTAACTTGTGAAAGCTGCCCTATTCAGGTTAGCTCTGATACCATGTTAAATTTTCATATGCTTGACTAAGACATTAGTATATCATTTCATTTTTCATAATAAAAGCATATAAAACAGGATCACTGAAAGAAACAGTATCACAAGAACAACACAAATTTATCCTGGGAAAACCCTAAAGGGAAAAACCCAACAAAAGCTTTCTCAATATAGATGCCCCAAAAAGGGAAAAAGGTAAAACCAACAAGGAGATCAAAAACCTGATTCTCCTCCTTCTCCAGCAACTCCTCTCCTCCACAAGTGCGCTATTCCAAGTGAGTGTGTGTGTCTCAAATGAGGAGCACTACACCTCTATTTATATTCATCCGTTCACTTAAAGTTTACTCAATTAACATGTCGGCTTAATTTAACTCATGTAGGATTGAGTTACACATGTAGGCTCAAGTAACCACACTGGGGTGCTGATGACCCACCTTTACAATTTGAGGGGACTACCTCATAACTCTTATTAGTTCTTCCGATTAGGAGCATCGGGGTACAATGTAATACAAGTGGTTCTCCTAGTTGGACCACTGGGGACCACAAAAGATACATAAAGAATATTCTTCGAAGTTACAATATTTCAATAGATAGCAGGTGCTCCTCATAACATTCTGAATGATGCTATCAAGAAGCTCCCCAAGTTCAAGGGAAATAATGCTACCACTACCAAGACTCATCTCCGAACGTTTGAAAGGCACCTAGTCAGTTATTGCGATAATGTTGCCTCTAAACATGAAGATATCAAAATGAAGCTCTTTGCTTTATCCTTAGAGGATGATGCCGTAGAATGGTATGAAAACCTTGGTGATGATTCATATAAAACCATTAATGAATTCCTAGCAGGTTTTAAGAAGAAATGGGCGGAAAAAAAAGAACCAAGACATTTGCTTTCTGCCCTTCATAATATAAAGAAGATGGAGAATGAAACCATGGATGAATTTAATACTAATTTCAGGCGTGTGGTTGCGGACCTCCCTAGAGAAATCAAGCCAAGGGATTCCTCCATCCTCATATATTACATCGAATCTTTCACTGGTGATTTGAGGTACCAATTAAGGGATAAAGATCTAGTCAATCTAAAAACTGCTCAAGATCTGGCCAAGAAAATAGAAAGGAATATGCAGTCTTCGGGAAAATCCAACAATCCAGGTTACACTAGGGGAAACACTTCATACAACGAAGAAAAGGGAAAATCCTTTGAATCAGAAGAAAAGGAAACCTCTAAAGACCCCATGGAAAAGATAGCTAGCATGTTTGAAAAAATGATGACTAGTCAGGACCAATTCATGACAAACCAATCTGTGCAAATGAATAAAATCCAAAATAGAATAGTCACACTGGAGAGAAATAGTGGACCTAGGAATTTTCAGCCAAAACAGAATCAAGTGTATCAAAAGAAGTTTCCTTAGCAAGAGCCTAGGATTCCAAACCAGTTAGACTCAACTAACCTGGTAGATGAAGTAATTCCATGGTGTAGACCTTGTCATAAATTCCACCCAGAAAGCACTTGTTATGTTGCGAATCAAGTCATGGAACATAGACTTCCCGAGGTTAGTAATCAGGAAACAAATTCAAGCGATCTTGATCATATATGCATGGTAGGCCAGGCCTACCCTTTGTCACCATCTAAATAGTACAAGCCTGAGGATGAAACCATTGCAGAATCTTATAGTGAAACTTATGATGAAAAATGTAATATACATGATGGGACTCCTATGTGTGCTCCATATAATGATGACAATATTGAAGGTTTACTACCTTTTGATCTTTTCTCTGAAGAAGATGAGTATGAAAATGAGGAAAAGTATAGCTTGGAGCATGATACAAGTGACGAAGACTCCCTTATCCCCGACAAAGATGTTGATAAGGAGTCTTGGACATTCATGGAAAATCCAGTCTGTGACATGAATAAAGAGGAAAATAATGAACCAGAAACTTTTGATGGCATATCTAAAGAAGAGAGCATGGACCATGTGGCCTTGGGAAACTTTGATATGAAAAAGGAGCATGCAATTTATCCACATGATCAGTCTGAGACATATATCGATATCAGTAATGAAGACAAAGAGAACTCGATATCAGCAATGGGAAATCCATCACATTTAACATAGATGATGGTGATGACTATTGGGATTTTTTTGGATATCTTATTAAGAATCCTATCTGTGCTATATCCAGCAAGGGGAGTGTCTGTTTAGAGATTTGTGGAAGTCCAATCTACTATACTTCCATAGAGGGAAGAATGAATCTGGAGACCTTGGAAAATCCTAGTATGGAAAAGCAGCATTCAAAAATCTTATATGATCATTTAGAGTCATATCATGAAGAGCCGCACAAGGGTATCAGTAATGAAGACATGGAGAAGCATTTTTGTGAAAAGACAGATGTGATGCAGTTATTAGAATATCAGTCTCAACTATCATCTTCACATATAGAGTTTACTCATGACTTGGATCTGCTTGGGGCTTGTGCAATGAGTTGTCATTTGATAAGCCCCGGTGATCAGTATGATGATGTAGTCAGTCTACCTCATTGTTCTGATTGGTATATCAGTCCTATCCAGTCATGGATAGAAGCAGCCTGCATGAGCACATACAAATTGGGGAAGAATTTTTATGACATTATTCATGTCTATGATCTCCCATCCATCCTGCCTCTTCCCAATCACACGCAGGTTTGCATTCTCTGAATAAAGTATCCTTACTTTGGCTGGTAACCAAAGACAAGGAAATTTTTTTTTATGTTAATAAAATTTTTAGGTGGTTACATTGGATTTCTGATTACACTTAACCCTTTTTATATCATGTTTAGAGTAGGAAAATAAGCTCCTTGAAAGAGAGCGTTTACTTTCTTCATTTCTACTTAGTTATAACAAAACTTTGTTTCTTTTAGTTAGTTACATTTATGTTGTTTAAATAAATCAACTTAGTGGTTCATTTGTTTTTTTATAAAACTTGTGCTACTGAGGTTTTTCTTGTCAAGTTGAGATGTTTTTACAGGGTATATCAACCATAGATTCTGGTGTTCTCGTATCCTCTCCTTGCCTCAAAGACCAAATTGAGCACACGTCCCACAGTTGGAGCATGAATGTTACCACCTAAGTTGTACTTAGTGGTTTGTTATCAAGTGAGCCTGGTGAACCGGATAGGGTTAACTTGTTCGGACTTCAAAAAGACGTTTGGAAGTATTTATGGGAAGTGCTTGTTGTATCATATCACATGTTCATACCCCATGGGGAAATTGTAATAAATGTTCTAGCATGATAGTGTCTGTAAAAGACTCAGTCTCTTAGACTTCATTTGTCAGTCCGATCAGCCCAGGGTGTTTTTTCCCTTGGTCATTATTGGTTGTTGAACAAACGAACGATAATTTCTAAGTTTTTCACTCCATACCTCCAAAGTTGGGGTGGTCGGCTTGGAATTTAGGCCTATTTAGGTTATTAGAGTCTATGTGTTAATGTATAAGCATGCTAGACATCATTTTTGAGTCATATGAACATGTCTAAGTCCCCCTAGGTGTTTTTCAATTTTTCAAATTTTTAGTTTTTTCAGTGTTTTTTATTAAATTTTAATTTTTCCAAAACTTAGGCTATTTTTAAATAGTTTAATTGGAAAAATTGAGTCTATAATAAAAGTGGGCCAAATAATCGGTTTTAGTCATGTAGGTGCTCATTTTCAAGCTAAGAGCACCATGTAAACCCATGGACCCACTATTTCCTAAGTTTTGAGTGATCTTCCATCACTCAGGTCAGCAAGCCCCAAAAATCAATTATTGATTATTTTAATTAATAAATTGATGAATAATGGAGCAAATGCAAAATCAATAAATTAGTGGATTCTCAACCGATTTGAATGAAATCAATCAGATCTGGAGCAGATTGACTGGATCTGACAAATCCTTGACTGAAGGAGGGGATCAAATCAGATCCAGAGTTGATCTACAGCTATCTTCATGGGGAATTGTGCCATCTCTCTCTCCTCCACATGTGTGGACTCTCCTGGATGCTCTGTGGACTGAGGTGTCAGTGTATGGGTTGATGTGTTAGCTCAATCAAGCCCCCGGTTGACAAGTAGGCTCATTCCAGCTTCAGTTATGCATTGATGAGCTCTCCATCAGTTGATTTCACTTGATTCCATGAGGAATTGCACCCCCCCTGGGCTAGATGGCCTGCAAATTGTATATATCCTGCTTGAGACTCCCTCTTCCAAGCTAGTTAGAGTTGGACTGAAGGGCTTGCCATTGTAACTGTGTACTGATCTTCATTTGTTGAAATAAAGGGAATATTTGGAGGCTCAACTGTGGAGTACCTTTCATGTGTGAATTGTCATTGTCATGCTGCATTCGAGGTGAAACTGCTATTTTTCCAATTTTTTGCACTTAACTATTGTCTGCCTGAATGGTTATTGAGATCATAAGGATAGTTCATTGTAAGTAAGCTTACTTACTTCTATTTGATGCATATGTTTGAATGAGTTAATACTTGGATGTTAAATAAGATTATTTGCATGCTGTATCATCCCATTCTCATATGTATCTTCAGATTTGATAGTTCTGTTTGCAGGAGTTGTGTTGTAGCTTACAGGTTTACCGTGACTGGAAGATCTATGGTTCATGTTTGATTCCATTGATTTCCAGCAGAGATTACTAATATCATGCCCCTTGTTGCTTCACTTCCAAGATTTCTCTGCATATCTGCTTCAACAACAAGCACCTTTCTTCCCCTTTCTCTCCTTAAAAAATTCTTAAACTTTCCTCAAATTGGTTACTTTAAAGGTTTATTATTACTCTGATCCATCTCACTAAGAAAAATAAACATAGCTATAATTAGTAATATCCCTTCCAAATTGTAGATCTTAGTTTTGTTTTGCACCTAAAGTTCAATTTCAAGAGATCTAGCTAAAAGTACCTTATTTTCACAAGCAATTTAGTGAAAATTCATAGCTTGCTGTTAAGGTAGTTTCATTTTCTGTATGATAAGTTTAATATTCTGCAATATCAGTGCATTTTTGTTGGCTGCACAAACAGCAATATAAGATCCCAAGGAAATCTTGCTTTCCTTGGTTCCTTCCATGCATGTTTAGTTAGTTTCAATTTCATTTTTTCTGAGATAAGGTAGGCTGATACAAAGGTACTCTTAAAGTGCTTTTGGGCATTTGTTATTATAACATTGTCACTGTATTTTATCAGGTATGACAGAAAAGAAAGGAATCTGCTGTCCGAAGTGGCTTTTGGAGCGCTCAAATCCCCCTAGGGGTCTCCCTTTTTTCACAAAATTCTTAAATTTTTTGTATAATTGTAAGATCTTGGTTTCATCCTGTATAAGGACCAAGAATTTTCTGATATATCATTTCTCTGACATTGTAACCAAAAATAAATAAAAATTTCTTTGGAATAGGCTCTTTCGAGCCCATTCCCCATCCCCCCTGGGGGGATTCACGTCGGTGCCCTTTTCGTCATTTTCTGCTTATTTATTTTTTACTAGAATTGATATGATTTGTAGGGTATTATAATTTATCTTGTTATTAATTCCATACTCCATATATCACATTTCAAAGTAATCGTAATACTTACCCCATGATTTCTCGATTGACCCGAAAGGGGAAAGAGATTCGTGGTAGGATTAATTAAGAAATCTGAATTCTGTATCTATTTGCTTTCTTCTATATTTTTTTTATAAGCAACTATAAAATTTACCCCTCCTCGATTCCCCAATTGAGATCCACTTGGATCGAAAGAGGTCCTTGGAGGGTTTTCTTTTAAACAAGAACACCCAGTTTAAAACTTGTTAAAATTTACGAGACTCCAGTGTGTATGCTCTGCACTTGACTGCAGTTCGTCCAATTAGTCAAGATGTATAAAAAACACTTGAGTGACTAGTGTAATTAGGACTCACTCTCCCCAACTTACAAACCATCAGGTGAAAATCCAACACCTAGATCAAACATTTACGGTGGCAAAATACCCAGAGGAAGTAGGAACTTCTGAAAAGTGACCTCAGGGCAGCGATATTTTTCACACGCTAATGGGTGCATTACGAACATTAGACCTAGAGACTCCATTTCATCCCACATATTCCTTACGGGTAGCCGTGAAGGTTTAGTTTTGGACATACTCCAAGTACTCTCGGGTATATCTGGAGTCCCCCCTTTTTTTGCCTCATTTAATCAACTCATACTTCAATTTTAACTTAAAACATACCAATATGTAATCGCAAAACATTCACTCCAAGCACATGTAAGCACATTGATCTCATTGATTTGACTCCATTTTAAGGCACTGGTCATTTTTGCTTCATATATATATTGTGTATCAGCTTTGTGCTTTCGTGTGTTTATTTTCACATTTGGTCATCTTTAATTGTCTATAGTTAAAATATTCAAACTCCTAAGTAACTGATTCAGTTTAACATCATCACACTAAGAAATCATCCTTAGTGACTTAATAGGGTCTATCCCCCTTGGCTTCGTTAGGAGTTGAGCCTAAACGGAGGAGTCAAGAACAAGGTGACAGCCTTGACTCGAGACTTGTCCCCGAGGACACACCGAGTGGCTTGAAGATTTCTGCCAGGTGACCCAGGTGTGTGAAAAGGCGGCAACAGGTCCCAAACACCTTCTCCTACTAATATGCAATTAGATTCATGGTAGAATATTTGCAACCTAGGTGCAACCTATCCTACTCTATTTACTACATTTGTTGCCAGTTTCCAACTTCTAGCATCTCATGTTTTGCAGCCTAGGAGTCATAATACATCCCCATGCAATACTAGGGAAGCCTCAAAACCTTGAGATATACAGGGAAACATCAAACTTAGGCATCCTTAAAGTTACTTCAATAGTATGTGTTTCCCACATTGCATATTCAAGGTGCCTTGTTTCTCTATCACAATTCCTGTCTTTCTTTCTCATATAGAACTAATGAAATATTATTTATGATGTCTCTCCAATTTCTAATGCCACCTTATTCTTGATGGTATTTGCCTTCAGATTTTCTTTAGAGTTGACCATGCTTTCCTTTTAATTTATCCTAATCACTTACCTAAATTATCATATTCACTAATGACAAAGTGCATAGGTTTGTAACGTTGGTTCTATATATAATCCTAACAAGATCTACATTTTAATAGGTGGCCTATGGTAACTTTTCCTTTATTTCTTCCAATTAAGAACAGGGATTTTAGTAGCTTGAAGCTTCTTCCTCTAAACAGATGGATCCTTTTGTTGATAACACTAACTAGTGTGGAAATTTTAAGCAACTATAGAGAAACTTATGGTTGCGATATTGGAATTTTTCTGATTGCAGGATAGATGGAAACAAAATAGTTTCTTGCTCAAATAATACTTTCAGTATTTAGATCTATTGGAAGATGTGATAAGGCCAACTCATTATTTTGTTATCATCTTCTCAAAGCATATTGTCCTCTAGTGGTCAACAATTTATATTGTTAAGACAAGAATGGATGGCAAGACATAGGAACTAGTGGAAAAATATGTTATAGTTATGTATTAATAAGATTGTTTCAAAGTTTAGTTGACTTTTTAACTTAGATTCTAATGTAATTGATTTTGTTTCTGTGACTGCCAACAAGTATGGGATAGTTTCATCATCAAAAAATCCATGAAGGAATATTATGATAATGACCTTGAGGTTATGATAGAAGCAATTCATAATAAAAAAATGTATACACCCTTGTCTCTCTCAATTGAAAAATGCAGTTAAATTGGCAGATTACTCATTTACTTCATCATAACAAGCTTTTATAGGTTTTTTTCTTTTGTAAGAAAACAAAAGGTTGTAGTTATGTAAGTATAATGATTGTCATATTAATTATTGTCTCAAAAAGAAGGACTGTTGGTCTAATGAAATTCCTACATGGGAAAAATGCAATGGACATGAGGTTGCCTACCCCGGAACATTAGTCTTAAAATTCCTTAAGTCTACCATCATCCTTGGATTGCAATTTGTGAAATGATAATGTTTTAATGGGGTTAAAGATTCATCCAACTTAGGGTTCTTGACGAGATTGCTGAACCATATTTTATTGCATTCAATTCTTTTTGTAAAACTAACAAAAAAACCAAAGCTAACAGTTCTGAAAAACTAAGAGAGTATAATCATATTAAACCTCTGTAAGGTCATGTGCAGTACATATATAAATTTATAATCTTGCTACTATTTTATGACTAATGAGATAGCAAATAGAGACTCTGTCATGAATTAAAGCTGATATAGACATTGTCAGAATTGACAGCATAGATTTCAACCAAAATTGGCAATTTAAAAAAAATACTGACTCTTCAAATTGTAGCCAAGGCATATATGTTGGCTCTCATTCCCTCTTTGGGTGGGGTGTTCTAAGCAACTATATTTTGGATTAATGATTTATGATTCTTCATTCTCTACTATCATAAAATGCATTTTAAAAATACATATAAACTGCACATTGAAAACCATTGTTCGTATACCCTCTTTATGAAAAAGACAATGTGCAACTTTTAAAGGGGATGCTACCCTTTCATTTGGGTGAGATCAAAGCTTTTAGATTAGAATTGCCAGCACATATTTCAACCAGAATTGGCAATTTTAATAAAAGAGCAACTCTTCAAATTGGAGCCAAGGGAGATTTGCTAGCTCTCATTCCCTCTTTTAACGGGGATGGTCTAAGTAGCTATATCTTGGGTTAATGATTTATGATTCTTGATTCTCTATTGTCATAAGATGCATTTTAAAAATACATATAGACTACACATTGAAAACTAGAGTTCCCATCGACTCTCTTTGTTTGGATATCAGTCAAACCCCACACATCCCATTTGTGGATGTAAATAGTGTAGTGAAAAACTGATCATTCCATTTTCACAGAAACTTAGATATTTTGTCAAGTCTGAAGAGGTAACCATAAATCCCATAACAATAAACTAGAGTACAATTGGCCCCAATTGGAAAGGCTCATTTTTGGGGGACGATAGATGGCCAGACGGTTTAGGGAAACTGTCTGAAATCCATCAGATTGACAACCATCTCTTTTTATGGAAAAAGGCTATGCAAAACTTTTAATCAGGACATTATCCCTTTGATTTGAGTAAGAACACGACTCTTAGATCAGAATTTCCAACACAGATTTCAACCAAAATTCTCAATTCTAGAAAAGTTAGACCCTTCAAATTGAAGCCCAAGAAGATATCCTGGGTTTCATTCCCTATGTTGGGAGGGGACAAGTCTAGATAGCCATTGCTTGACTCAATGATGTATGACTCTTGAGTCTATGTTTTCAGAAGAAGCAATGGAAAAAAATATATATCTATATTGCACATTGAAAACCAAAGTTCCTATTCTCTAGCTTTCTTTGTTTGGATATCAATCAAACCCTGCAGCCATTTGACCATGTGAATATTGTAGTACAAAACTGATGATACCATTTTGATAGAGAAACCCAATAGTTTGTCTAGCAGTCTAAAGAAGAAACAATAAATTCAATAACATTAAATCCGTAGTACACTCAAAATCAAAATAATATTTCCTCAAAATATTGTTTCTTAAATTTATGTGTTCTAAAAATGCTTAATTCGGGACAATTTCAAATTATGTCCTCAAAATGGACTTTAAATAATATTTTCAAATTTCTAGTGGCATGAAGCTCCATACTTATTGTGCATTAAGAACTATGGCATCTGGCTCCCCATCACCATGAAAGACAATTAGCTAATCATATATGCCTCAATCAAGTCGTATTAGCATCTTGTTGTTTAAAAACTCAAATATCTAGTAATCTTGGTTTTCTTTAGATGTTTGATTTTCATGTTATCGTGATAGGGAAAAAGCCACATACATGGCATGAAGTGGGCAACACTCACAAAGGATATGCAAGTTCAAGGGCTGATCTAGGAAATGATTTACTGAAAAAAATACGCATTTGAATTGTTGCAGGGAAAAATACACTCATGCTTCTGAAATATCTCTGAGGCTTGCACCATGCGTAGATTTGTAGTGCACTGTAGTAGCCAAGGAATTTATCTTAAAATTGTGTTGTAGCAGCCAAATAATTTTTCTTAAAATTGTACTGTAGTGGAAAAAAACTACCCTCAAGGATACATGCTCAGATAGGAGACATGCACAACTCCAAAATCACTGCTTTTACATGTAGAGAAAAAATAAACCGTGCCTTAAAATTGTGCACCACAAAATATTGTGGATAGATGGACAAGAGTTTGGGCTCTAAAAAAATTTGTACAGACACATAAATGCATGGATGCTGAAATCAGTCCATAGAAATCTGCACTTCTAAAGAATGCCTTGGGGAACTTGGGTACATTTGTGAATTGGGATCTTGGTAGGGAACACTCAACCTGAAATATATTGTCTGGGGTGCATTAGTTGGAAGAGTTGGCTGATAGATCTGTTGAAGACAATCTGCAAGCATATTTTTTGAGCCTCAAGGCGGCCATGCTAGTCTGGTCTTGGGTGTACATGCTGCTAAAAACTTTCTTTGAGGAGGATCATTGGAGCAGAAGGGTTGCAATCTATGGAAAATAGGAAGAAGGATATTTTGCAAAAACTGCTCCAGATTTATAGTTTATTCCAAAAAATAATCTAGTGTTCCTACATACCCTGTCAAATGCTCCATAATCTAACGGATTTTGATGAAACCAAGCTTCACGACCTTGTTTCCATTAGATCCTTATGTGACCAAAGCTTGCATACCAACTTGGTGTTAGTGTGTAAACATAGTGATTTTAATAAACCCAATCAAAGAATAATCACAACATAAAAGAAATACCAATATCACATAAGATATTAAGAAATGTCCATGGGTATGATAAGTATCCTAAATATAGACCAGTAAGCTCCAAGCCACCAATAATCAAATGACTTTATGTCTTTCTCTGTACAAATGAGGTTATACGCCTCTTTTAAGTAGGTATTACTATATTAGGACCACAAGGGCACACTTTAACTTGTTGTGACACAAGTCAATATTATGTAGGAAATCCAAAAGGATCCAGTAGAGTAGGAAAGCAACCTATTGGTTGGTCATGTGTCAATCCTGATGGACTTGGAATACCCTGCCTGCATCAAGGTCTAGGAAAATTGTCTTGTTTGGAAAGGAGATGTAATACTGGGTTGAGGATCCTTACCAGGTTGCAACCAAATTTCACCAAATGTGTGGTGTAGTTTCTGACATTGTCATCCATTCTATGAGGGAAACTATAGATCTAGGTGAACTTCTCAAGTTTCAGAAGGAATAGACAGAAGAAATTTCAAAGATCTGTGGGGATAGAGAGGACTAGAATAGTTGTATCCTCATATTGGAGAGGATTTTCATCCTGGAAATGGAAGTAAAATAGTTTTCTCCTTCCAGTGGAGATAATTACTCATTTTGGCAATGGGTCTCAATCTTGACTCTTGAGGTACCATCACTGTTAGTGAGAAAGGAAGGCAGGTTAAAGGGAATATTTAGCTTCAATGGTATATCCTTCTTAGCTTACCTTTTGTTTCACAACCTTGTGATATCACAGTTGCTAGGTGCACTCTACAGCCCAGTATGGATGAGATGTGTAACTTGCATTAGAGTAATTTTGGGGTCTAAAATGGGCCTCCTAAGGAAAATAATAAAATAATAGTTAAAATAATAAAATAATATTGATTAATTTTGGAGGAAGAAAGAAAAAAACTACTTTTTGTGTTCGTATTTTCGACATATCTCCCTGTGTTTTTACTCAAATTTCGATCGGGAGAGCTTGTTGGATGCGGAATTTGATTCCGCATCCAACAAGTACCCACACTACATACTTTTGATGGACCCCTCTACCCCAAAAACAACAAATACCTAAAAAAATGTGATGATGACATCATCGTCATGTTTTTTCAGGTATTTCTTGTTT
Source organism: Pseudotsuga menziesii (assembly GCA_001517045.1). Classification (NCBI taxonomy): domain Eukaryota; kingdom Viridiplantae; phylum Streptophyta; class Pinopsida; order Pinales; family Pinaceae; genus Pseudotsuga; species Pseudotsuga menziesii. Next base: position 104,187 of record LPNX010737740.1, read on the forward strand.
TTGGGGTATCGGGGTCCATCAAAAGTATGCAGTGTGGGTATTTGTTGGATGCGGAATCAAATTCCGCATCCAACGAGCTCTCCCAATCGAAATTTGAGTAAAAACACAATGAGATATGTTGAAAATACGAACAAAAAAAGTAGTTTTTTTTAATGACAAATATGTCAATTCAACCATTATGGTTGACTTATTTTATTGAAATTCTATTGGTTCTTGAATTCCAACTCACAAAAACTTATTTTGGCACATTTTCTTATAAGGCCCATTTTAGACCCCAAATTTCCTCTAATGAAGCTAATAAACTAAAATGAGAGAAAAATTGAAGTCCATAATGTGAAAGTGAATAAATAAAATTCTCCAAAATAATAAAAAAGAATATAAAATATTTGACTATGATAAAAAGATATAAATTAAATTGAATCAGCACATATCCATTTTAACCCTAATCTTTCAAGCACTGAGAGGTTTATATGTCAATTTCTTTTTTATCCTACTTTGCCTAATAGATCCAGGGTTAAGATGGGTCTACGCTGGTATTAATGCAACACCAATAATGCTGCTAGATGATGAGGCTTTATTTGTGTTTCATTCTGTTGTCACCTTAGAGGGAAGGGTTTAATAGGGTGGGAGGTTTGGCTACATCATTTTGTCATGAGTGGCAGTTTTATAGTTATCTCACTCTACAATCCTTATGGCAGATATCACTGTAATATTTCTATAAGGATAATTGGAGAACCCTTTTGTTCAGAAAAGAAAATAGGCTCTAGTGGTCTATCCTTTAACAAATATTCTCTTGGAATCTTAGTTTCAAGTTGATATAATTATAATTATGAGAAGAAAAATCATACCTTTGTTGCTTCATGCTTGTATTCTATTATTTTATCCTTCTCCAAGTGAAGCTATTGGTTTGCTTGTCCTGATAGAACCTTTACAGGGTTTTTACAATTGTTCTTGTGTGAAATTTATTTTTCTCACAGTATTTAAAGCTACTAAAGACAAATTACAGTCTAAATGGAAGCTTCCCTTTTGATATTAACAATTTGTCTAAACTGATTAACCTCAGAATGAGATTTGTTCTATGGCATATTCACACACTTTGAGGAGATGGGAAATCTAGGGAGTCAATTTATTATGGGGTTTCACCAAGAAATTGGTTAGTACATTATCATTTTATTGCAGTTTTAATCATTTCTATTGCACACACATTGTTGTTTGACTTCCATTTGCAGGAGTGGACTTATCACTACCAACATATTTTATTTTTGTTTATGAAATTATTATTCCATCATCTGTCTTTTTTTTCATGGAATGGGTGTCTTGATGCATTCTTCCTGGTCGTCAGACCTTTCAATGAGATGTTTCCCTTTGTCTTCAATTTGATTACGATCAAGTTTTTTTGTGTCTAGAAATTTTTTTCTAAGGCCTTTTGCCTCAGCTTCTGGAGCAATAAGAACCACCACTTGTTTGCAACCATTGTTGCAATATAAGTAGCTAAAAGAACGGGGTTACCTAGATAAATTAAATTTAATCAAATTAAAGAAAATAATGGAAACTCTTTCTATTTATTATGAAACTAACAATAAATTATAGTACCCACTCATGGCTCCCTAGCACTCATGACTGATAAGAAACCATCCTTATCAGTTCACTTACAAGGGAAGCCACCAATATATAATGACATGTAACAATGGAAACACCCTGGAAGGAATCCCCCATGCAGTGGTTGGGGTATATATTGAATACCACCATGAACAAGAAAAAGACATTGTAAGAACATTAGACATCTCTTGATACTTGAATGATAAGCATGTATGGCTGGGCAGCGCCAAAAGGGTGTAAAGAAATTTTAGATTACTCATTTGGATTTCACCTTCTTGTCTCCGAGGGTGTAAAGGTCCATTTCAGGTCCAAACCTGCCACAAAGTAGCCTCTACACCTTCCACAAAATCCATACCTCTTTTAATCTCTTCTGCAAGCTTCTCCACATGTCCATACATGGAATAGTACATGAAATGATATTGTTTAAAGAAGGTTGTTACATGCATGAAACTTGCAGCAATTCTAATAGATGCATGTTGAATGGAAACAATTAATGGGTGTAACTTAGTGGTAGTCATAGGTTCAAATATCGGTTGCTATTGACTTATAATCAACTAACTATTAAACAGTGGGGACAATTTCAAGCGGCTATTCACAAATTCTTTTTATACCCTTGGCTGCAAAGAAGACACATTGGCACACTACAAGAAGTAAGGCTTTTGAAGCCAATAGTGAATATGAAATTGAATCTAAACCTCAATCTAATGAGGAGTATCCAATCTGTGATATATGCATGATTATCTAGTTATGGGAAATCAATGAATGTTGCTTGTTTAGATCCTCCAAAAAAGGCTCTACCTAAGGTTGATTAGTCATGCCATTGTCTCATGTGAAAAGTCGCAAACACATTTAAGAATAAATCAAATTATCACATGCATATATTTTAGAACTATGGAAAATATATGATGCAACAAAAAATGAAAAATCATAGTTTGGAAACTATTCATATATGGGACCTTCCTAACAATCTACAGTTCAATGGAAGAACCCAATGATCTAATCTAAGCTGCACTGCAAAATATGGATTTTTGTTTAGTTGATCATAATGTCGAGCCATAATTGACTGCATATAACTATTATAGTGTTTACGGAAGTAGGTATTCTCATATGATGTATAAGACCATCATTGACCAATGTGATCATCTTGTTTACCTCAAAATTACTTGGTTGGAGAGCAAGAGGAAGTTCAATAATTTCATAGTTTGGCAAGAGTAGTATTATATGAGATGCAATCATTAGGGATGCAATACTTGAAGGAACTGTTAAAAATACATGGAAATTGTCAGCACAAATCAATTAGAATATTAATTGCACTTGGAGAATTTCAAGCTTGTAGTAACCCACAGATTAGATTACGAGCTCTATATTTCGATATATCAACCAACACAACAAAATCTTGCAGAGAATAGAAACCAACATCATTCAATATTGATTGTGGATTTATGGGAATGCTACCTTAGAAAATACGATGCTTTTTCTATGGAGATAAGGTTAAGAAAAGGGACTTAATCTAGAATCATTTTCCTTGTTTCAATAGTTATTTGCATACTTTCATGGTGAGATACTTTGGTTGATGGCCTAATATGCCAAAGAGTCTCTAAGACATTTCATAATGAAAAGGCATAACCAAGTAACACTATTAGATAATGGAGGGTCATTCAAGATCTAATGAAGACACATATAAACATTTAGAGTGGAATAATTTTATGACTATCATCGGAATCCTAATTATTGACATGATTCTCAACTTGCAAGGATTATGGGTTAAGGAGAATAAGCATCAGATTTGAATTCTTCTCATATTTCAAGAATTTTTGTCTTTTGTATAATGATATCAGTCGTTGTTTTAATGGTCCATTGGGTTTCTTGTTAATGAATATTTTATGGTTTAATTGCACCTCAAGGACCTATTCATATTTTAAATGAAAAAATGACTGTTCCTTTATGAAGATACCTAGTTCATTCATAACAAGATTCAAATGTACTATTTGATCTCACTCCATGTAGTTTGCAAGGAATATCTCCAACTATTTGATATCAAATCTTAATACCACTTGTATTTCTATTGCAAAGGTCATTTGGTTCATTTGGGAGGAGATAGGAACCCATCAAGCTAAGAAGAAACACCCATCCTCTAGGAAACCATTGTTCCTAGACCATTCAGAAGGTTTTATGCAATATTTAAGAAGCACATGCATCAATGAAGAACTCTCAACTTAGGGAAGCCTCCAATTCTTGTATCATGGTGAAAAATGAAATTCCAAGGTATATATGCTTTATATGTGGAACTCCCTAGGCTAAGAAAAGATAATTGGCAGCTATCACATTCCCCAAGGCTAAGAAGACCTATTATGAGGATAGTATAACTTGAACGGGCCTCTCTATATATGTTAATATGGTTATTTTTGGAGGAAGCATGGATCTAGCCCATAAAAGAAGGGCGTCCCACTCAATAGGAAATTTGGAGGGATATCATGAGATATTTCACATGGTTCAAGGTATGTCTCGCATATTTGGAGGCATGATAAATCATCTAATCGATTATTGGCATGATTTACAAAGAAAAGAGGAGGAACTCCCTTCACAAGTCAATGGCATTTTCTCTCCAAAGATAAGATCAAATACCGTGACTCAAGGGAACACTGTAAATTGGAAAGTGACAAGTGGTGGCAAGAAAGAATTCAAACCCTATTGTCTACAATTTTATCCCTTCAATGAGGAGAAGCCAGTTTTGAGGAGGCTTTTAGTGGCCCTTGAAGCATGGATCTATAAATTGATAAATGTGTTTTACTTTTATTATTGGTTATTGGATAGAAAAATGGATCTAGCATCCACTTATTGATATTTTATTTCAAGGTAAGTTGAGTTAAATTTAGAGGCTAGGAGGCCCTTTATATTTACTAAAGTCATGTAGTTCAGTTATGCCCTTTGTAAAAGTACCATGAATCTTCCAACTAAAAAACTATTTCTTTCTCATTCTTCTATCTTGAAAGCGTGCAATTTTAGAGGTGAATTGGTCCTAGGATTTCCACAACTAAATGGGTTTAAAAGGGAGATACCAACCTCTATTGCTCCCTAGATAGTGACAGGACAGCCATTTGTCAACCCACTTTAAAGCCTCTCAGATGTTTTCAAGCATAAAATTTCTGCAACAATATTTTTCAACTAGGCCTTATTTCCTTGTATGTTTAAATTATGTGGCAATTCTATGATGTCATACAATGAAAATTAACCTCAAATCTTGTTCATAGCTAGCCTACTGAGACAGAAATGATGGCACATGTACTATAGGAGGAGACAAACAAATATGCCTGGCCCAAAACTGGAAATACTATCCATCCCTCATCCATCCATATATACATATATACGGAACATTGAATAAAGCATAAATAGATAGAGAGATCCATTTGTAGTGATCCCAGAGTCCGCAAACAAATAGTGATTGATGGATGTAAGTAATAGAATTTATAGATTCAAGGAGAGGGATTCATAAACTCTATAAATGGATGTAGTTTAAAATTTGCAGTGATGCCTGCATGCTAAAATATTTAACAGTCACGAGGGATATGGTGCATTGATATCTTGTTTTTTCCCTTACCATAACATTCATGTAGGGATTGATATAGCATCAAAGAATCATCTTCACTATCATGAAAATGTTGTGAAAATATAAGAAATGATATTTGGCAATTGTTGTCTAGGAAATTTAAGAGTTCCGAGATAGCAGATGGAAGGATTGTGCAGTTAAATGATATATTCCATCGCTAGAATACGGTTGGATTTAAATGGGGAAAATGAAAGGAAATAAAGAGAGTAGTTGCTGAATGAATTGTAGAGAAAGCTTGTCAAAGATGGCCAAATACACATTCTGAATCATAATTAGGTGTAGCAATTTGGATTCACTCCAAAATAAGCCAGATCATCAAAATTCTTATAAATATTAAATTACTGGATGTTCTAGTAATATGTCAATCAAACATAACCCCTTCATTTCTCAATCAAAAACTCCTTTATCCTCGAGATAACCTAGCGTTTACAATCCATGAAAATTCCCTTGACCTATTATTCAAAGCTAAATAAATTCAATTCAACATATAGAGAAAAAAAAGGAAAATATTTTAATCGTGCATCAATATTATTTCCATATAACATTTTCAAGGAAATATAATTAGAATATCCAAATTTTCCTCTTTATTTGATGTCACACGAATACAAAGGGAAGTTCCCCTAATTGGCTACTAAATTAAACTTTCCAATTACATTCCTTTGGCACTCTTACATGATGTTCCCTCTGTATTAACTTCAACCTTCCTACAAAATTTGGGATTTTGAATTCTGAAGTTTCTTAGAAAACCCAGATTTTTCCATTGTAAATCCATATTGATAATTCTTTGAATCTGATATACCATGATGACCTAGTATCAAGTGCAACATTGATTTTTAATACCACAAAATAGTTTCTATTAAAAGTTGTTGTTTTGAGCCTCACAGGCTCCACATTGTTGTCCATTCAAATGAACCAAAACATGAAAATGAGAGCATTAGAGCCAATTGATAACATGAGAGGATGTCTGTGTTAGACATATCAAGATTGATTTTTTTTTTTAATTGTAATATGGTTTGCTCGAGGCTGCAAAAGAGGGTTATTTGCGTTAAGAACACAAGCATAAATCCCTCTACCTATTGCACCTTGATCCATCCCAAGACTCTAAAGTCCAAAATGTTTTGGTGAGTTTATTTACCTTTACTTGAAAATGGAAGAAGAGAGGCTAGTGAAGTATATCACTAATTTACTAGTCTTTGAATGAATTGATAGGAATAGGAAAGTAGGAATTGGAGGATATAATGGGTATAACAACAAACACAAATTACAATAATATCAAACTTTATTTTGGTGTCCCCTCCTTGAATAAACATAGAAACAGAGTAGTAGAACAATAATTGTATTAAAATCTTAATTATAGATTGCAGAGACCAAATTTAATGAATCCAAGACCTAAAAGATAGAAAATATAAGGAAACATGAAAAAAAGATCTTGTGTATGAAGGAGGCCGATAGAAATCTAACGGTAACCACCTAAACATAAAAATAAATAATGGGTGCAAAACTCAACATACCTTCTAATATTGCTAGCTTCATTGACCTTTTTTAAGGGCGACAATCACACGGTCTTCCATCTCTTATCCAAACAAGTTGTGAAAATAAATAAGATCTTTCTCAATCCCTATAGTTTTAATTTGCTCATCCCTCACCAAAATCGTAATCTTCTCCTCGTCCTCCAACTCAGGCCGCCTACCACATCCATCAAAATCTTCGACCCAACTCAGGCTGCCCACCACATCCATCAAAATCTTCGACCCATGTCTAGAAACCCTTATTGGTTGTGGGATAAATAAATTCCTCTACTAAAGAATGCAAACCATGGGGCAGACTGATATCTCTAAACTTGAACAATAGGGCAATTGGAAACACATCGCCCCTTAAATAAAGTGAATATGGAACATAGAACTACAATTGAGGGGCATTTTCATCAAGCTGCCTATAATTTTCAATATTTTTGTCTTCGGAGAAAGTTTTCAGATAATCAAGGTTAAAGACAAAGTCCTTCCTGGGTAAGAGGTCCAACAAGAGAATGAAATTAAAGGAATAATTATGTATACTTCCATCATAAAAGGGGGTATCGTTCCTTGAACCCAACATCACAAAAAATGTTGCAGCATCCACAGCTGAGGCACCCAGCTTGTAGTGAATCCACCAACCAAACAAAAACCTGACCTACATTTCCCAATTTGATGTGAAAAGGAATCATTAGCAGGAGGATAAATCCGAATGCTATAAACCCATGGAGGATAACTAAACTACCTATGATCTATTTGCTCCATATCTGAGTATGAACGAGCCTTCTGTATTTCCTCGAGGGTTGGTGAAATGAGTAACAATTGGTGAAGTTATGGTTGGGTGGAAAAGGGAGCCCAGGTGCTAGTTAATGGATTTCGTGATGTCTTCCCTCATGGATCTGCAGGGTCTTGTTAGATATGAATAATGGATCCAAATTTCTTTTTCCTCACTTACTTCCATATCTATGCATGTGATTGGATAACTGTACCATTACGGTCCAGGTACCCACTCGATATCCTTTTTGGATGCTTCCATTAATACATGTGCGACAATTGTTGACATCGGACCTAACCCATTTTGACATAATTCACAAGGCCTCGAATTTCAAATCAGTACTACCCGTCAATTCCCTCCTGAATTTTTATTAAGAAAATTTCTTGAAAAAAATATAATAGCGACGAATGTAATATACATCACTATAGCGACAAATGTCTGTCGCTATAGAAACGTTATGGACTAGGCGTCACTATAACGATAATCGTCAGGGATATTTTCTTTTTTTTCCAAAATTTTAAACTGTTTTTCCATGAATAATTCAATTTTAACTTATTCGTGGGAAACTATCATGAGACTTTTGAGCCATATGTAGTAGTGTCAACGTGCAATGATTTAAGGATGAAAGATAACTCCAACTAGATTTTCATAATGGTGTAATGAGCTAACACACATAAGCTTTCACTCATAGTGCCATGTCAGAAGGAAAACTAACTTAAGCTAGATTTCCATCATGGTGTAATGTATTTGATGACAATGTGGTTGTGTTAGATGGAAACTACCCTATGAAAGCTAACACACATTAGCTTTTACTAACTGTGCAATGTTTTAAAAATGAAAACTAACTCCAACTAGATTTTCATAATGGTGTACTGTAATTGATGACAATGTGGTAGTGCTAGATGAAAAACTACATTGTGAAAGCTTACACATATTATAGTTCACTCATCGTGCAACGATTTTAGGATGAAAGCTAACTCCAGCTAGATTTCCATTGCAGTTTGATGTGATTGATGACAATGCTATTGTGTTAGATGGAAAACTACCTTATGAAAACCAACACACATTAGCTTTCACTCATCGTGCCATGTTGTTAAAATGAAATCTAACTCCAACTAGATTTCCATCATGGTGTAATGAACTTACATACATAAGCTTTGCCTTATAGTTCCATGTTCTTAGAATGAAAGCTAACTCCAGCTAGATTTTCATCATGGCGTAATGTATTTGATAACAATGTGGCTGTGTTAGATGGAAAACTACCTTATGAAAATTATCAGACATTAGCATTACTCATCGTGCAATTTTTTAAAAACAAAAGCTAACTCCAGCTAGATTTCCATCATGGTGCATTGTGATTGATGAAATTGTGGTTGTGCTAGATGGAAAACTACACTATGAAATCTTACACACATTAGATTTCCCTCACTGGGCAACGATTTAAGGATGAAAGATAACTCCAACTAAATTTTTGACACAATGCATTTTTATTGATGATAATGTGGTTGGGTTAGATGAATAACTACCTTAAGAAATCTAACACACATTAGCTTTCACTCATCGTGCCATGTTGTTAAAATGAAAGCTAAATCCAACTAGATTTTCATCATGGTGTAATGAGCTAACACACATAAGCTTTCCCTTATAGTGCCAAGTTGTTAGAAGAAAAACTAACTCTAGATAAATTTTCATCATGGTGTAATGTATTTGATAACAATGTGGCTGTGTTAGATGGAAAAATACTTTATGAAAGCTAACAGACATTAGCTTTACTCACTGTGCAATGTTTTAAGAATGAAAGTTAACTATAACTATATTTCTATCATGGTGTGTTGTGATTGATGACAATGTGGTTGTGCTAGATGGAAAACTACACTATGAAAGCTTACACATATTAGATTTCATTCATCATGCAATGATTTAAGGATAAAATCCAACTCCATCTATATTTCCAACACGATGCAATGTGATTGATGACAATGTGGTTGTGTTACATGAAAAACTACCTTATGAAAATGAACACATTAGATTTCACTCATTATGCCATGTTGTTAAAATGAAAGCTAACTTCAACTAGATTTATATCATGGTGTAATGAGCTAACACACATAAGTTTTCCTTTATAGTGCCATGTTATTAGAAGAAAAACTAACTCTAGCTAGGTTTCCATCATGGTGTAATGTATTTGATAACAATGTGGCCATGTTAGATGGAAAACTACCTCATGAAAGCTAATAAACATTAGCTTTACTCTTCGTGCAATGATTTAAAGACGAACGCTAACTCTAGCTAGATTTTCATCATGGTGCATTGTGATTGATGACAATGTTGTTGTGCTAGATGGAAAACTACACTATGAAATCTTACACACATTAGATTTCACTCACTGTGCAACGATTTAAGGATGAAAGCTAACTCCAGCTAGATTTTCATCACGGTGCAATGTGATCGATGACGATGTGGTTATTTTACATGGAAAACTACCTTATGAAAGATATAACACACATTAGCTTTCACTCATCCTTCCATGTTGTTAAAATAAAAGCTAACTCTAGCTAGCTTTTCATCATGGTGTAATGAACTAACACACATAAGCTTTCCCTTATAGTGCCATGTTGTTAGAAGAAAAGCCAACTCCTACTATATTCCATCATGGTGTGATGTATTTGATAACAATGTGATTGTGTTAGATGGAAAACTACCTAATGGAAGCTAACAAACATTAGCTTTACTCATTGTGCAATGTTTTAAGAACGAACGGTGCAATGTGGTCACTGACGATCTGGTTGTGTTAGATGGAAAACTACTTTATGAAAGCCAAAACACATTATATTTCGCTCATCATTCCATGTAGTTAGAAGGAAAGCTAAATTCAGTTAGCTTTTCATCATGCTGTAATGAGCTAACATAGATCAGCTTTCACTCGTCGGTATGTTGTCAGAAGGAAAGCTAACTCCAGCTAGATTTTCATCAAGCTGTAATGTATTTGATGAAAATGTAGTTGTGTTAGATGGAAAATGACCTTATGAAATATAACACACATTAGCTATTACTCACTGTGCAACGTTTTAAGAAATAAATCTAACTCTAGCTAGATTTCCAACATGGTGCATTTTGATTGATGACAATGTGGTTGTGCTAAATGAAAAACTACATTATGAAAGCTAACACACATTACATTTCACTCACCGTGCAATGATTTAAGGTTGAAAGATAACTCCAGTGAGATTTCCATCACAGTGCAATTTGACAATGTGGTTGTGTTAGATGAAAAACTACTTTATGAAATTTAACACGCATTAGGTTTCACTCATCGTGCCATGTTAAAAAGAAAGATAACTCCAGCTAGACTTTCATAATGGTGTAATGTGCTAACACACATAAGCTTTCACTCATAGTGCCATGTTAGAAAGAAACCTAACTTCAGCTAGATTTCCATCATGGTTTAAAGTATTTGATGATAATGTGGCAGTGTTAGATGAAAAACTACCTTATGAAAGCTAACACACATTAAATTTTACTCACCGTGCAATGTTTTAAGAACGAAATCTAACTCTAGCTATATTTCCATCATGTCGCATTGTGATTGATGACAATGTGGCTGTGCTAGATGGAAAACTACACTAGGAAAGCTTACACACATTAGATTTCACTCACTGTGCAATGATTTAAGGATGAAAGCTAACTTCAGTTAGATTTCCAACATGGTGCAATGTGATTGATGATAATGTGGTTGTGTTACATGGAAAAATACCTTCTGAAGGCTAACACACATTTTCCTTCACTCATCATGTCATGTTGTTAAAAGAGAAGCTAACTTTAGATAGATTTCCATCATGGTGTAATGAGCCAACACGCATAAACTTTCCCTTATAGCGCCATGTTGTTAGAAGGAAAGATAAATTCAATTAGATTTCCATCATGGTGTAATGTATTTGATGACGATGTGGCTGTGTTAAATGGAAAACTACCTTATGACCGCTAACATAAATTAGCTTTACTCACCGCACAATGTTTTAAGAACGAAAGCTAACTCCAGCTAGATTTCCATCATGGTGCATTGTGATTGATGATGATGTGGTTGTGCTAGATAGAAAAATATACTATGAAAGCTTACACACATTATATTTCACACACTGTGTAATGATTTAAGGATGAAAGATAATTCCAACCAGATTTTCAGGACAGTGCAATGTGCTTGATGACAATATGGTTGTGTTACATAAAAAACTACCTTATGAAAGCTAACACACATTAGTTTTTACTCATCATGCCATGTTGTTAAAGTAAAAGCTAGTTCCAGCTAGATTTCTATCATGGTGTAATGAACTAACACACATAAGCTTTCCCTTATAGTGCCATGTTGTTAGAAGGAAAGCTAGCTCCAGCTAGATTTCCATCATGATGTAATGTTTTTGATAACAATGTGTCTATGTTAGATGGAAAATTACCTTTTGAAAGATAACATACATTAGCTTTACTGATTGTGTAATGTTTTAAGAACGAAAGTTAACTCTAGCTAAATTTTCATCATGGTGCATTGTGATTAATGGCAATGTGGTTGTGCTAGATGAAAAACCACATTATGACAACCAACAAATATTATATTTCACTCATTGTGCAATGATCTAAGGACGAAAGCTTACTCTAGCTAGATTTCCATCACAGAGCAATGTGATCATGTTAGATGAAAAACTACCTTATGAAAGCTAATACACATTAGCTTTCACTCATTGTCCCATGATATTAGAAGGAAAGCTAACTCCAACTAGATTTGCATCATGGTGTAATGTATTTGATGGCAATGTGGCTATGTTAGATAGAAAACTACCTTACGAAAGCTAACACATATTAGTTATTACTCATTGTGCAACGTTTTAAGAAAGAAAGCTAACTCTAGCTAGATTTCCAACATAGTGCATTTTGATTGATGACAATGTGGTTCCACTAAATGGAAAACTACATTATGGAAGCTAACACGCATTAAATTTCACTCACCGTGCAAAGATTTAAACTTGAAAACTAACCCTAGCTAGATTTCCATCATGGTGCAATGTGACAATGTGGTTGTGTTAGATAGAAAACTAATTCAAGCTAGATTTTCATCATGGTGTAATGAGATAACACACATGAGCTATCACTCATCGTGCCATGTTGTTAGGAAGAAAGCTAACTCCAACTAGATTTCCATCATGGTGTAATGTATTTGATGACAATGTGGTTTTGTTAAATAGAAAACTATCTTATGAAAGCTAACTCCAACTAGATTTCTATCATGGTGCATTGTGATTGGTGACAATGTGGTTGTGTTAGATAGAAACTAAATTATGAAAGCTAACACATTAGATTTCACTCATCGTGTAATGATTTAAGGACTAAAGCTAACTTCAGTTATATTTTCATCATGGTGTTATGTATTTGATGATAGTATGACTATTTTAGATCAAGGATAATTTTAGGGGTGAAATTTATCCCATGGGCTATTTTTAGGGGTTTTTCTCCAAAAAAATATTCGCCATTTTGCATTTTTTGAAGCCCTGTTTCTCCCAATTTTGACGGGGTAAACTTTTTTCTCCCTAAAAATCACCAAATTATTATATAAATGATATAAAATCCTTGGAAATTAAAATATTTTTTGAAAAATATCGCCAAACATTTTATAGTTGCCGTTTTAATAATTGGTAAGATTCGCCAACATTTATACACATTTAAATAGGTATGGTTCCTTAAAATCATCCCTGTCTTAGATAAAAAACTATCTTGTGAATTCTAACACACGTTAACTTTCACTCACCGTGCAATGTTTTAAAAACAATAGCTAACTCCAACTAGATTTTCATCTTGGTGCAATGAGCTAAGACATAGTAGCTTTCACTCACTGTACAATGCTTTAAGAATGAAAGCTAACACGTTGTTAAAAGGAAATATAATTATAGCTAGATTTCCATCTTTGTGTTATGTATTTAATGAAAATGTGGTTGTTTTAGATAGAAAGCTACCTTATGAAAACTAGCACACATTAACTTTCACTCAAGGTGCAATGTTTTAAGAACAAAAACTAACTCCAACTATATTTCCATCATGGTGCAATGAGCTAACACACATTAGCTTTCACTTGCCATGCCATGCTGTTATAAGGAAAACTAACTCCATCTAGATTTCCATTATGGTGTAATGTATTTGAGGACAATGTGGTTGTGTTAGATGAAATACTAACTTATGACAACTAACACACATTAAATTTTTCCAAAGCTAACTCCAACTAGACTTTCATCATGGTTAGTTGTGATTAATGACAATGTGGTTGTGCTAGATGGAAAACTACATTATGAAAGCTAACACACATTAGATTTCAATTATCATGCAGCGATCTAAGGACAAAAGCTAACTCCAACTAGATGTCCACTATGATGCAATGCGATTAATGATAATGTGGTTGTGGTAGATGAAAAACTAACTTATGAAAGCTAACACACGTTATCTTTCTCTCATCATACCAAGTTGTTAAAAAGAAAGCTAACTCCAGCTAGATTTCCATCATGGTGTGATATATTTGATGATAATGTGGCTATTTTAGATAGAAAGCTACCTTATAAAAACTAACACACATTAGATTTCACTCACCGTGCAATGTTTTAAGAACGAAAACCAACTCCAGCTAGATTTGCATCATGGTGCAATGTGATTGATGACAATGTGGTTGTGTTAGATTAAAAAATGTATTATGAAAACTAACACACATTAACTTTCACTCACAGTGCAATGTTTTAAGAACAAAATCTATATGTAACTAGATTTCCATCATGGTGCAATGTGATTGATGACAATGTGGTTGTGTGAGATGAAAAACTTCCTTATGAAAAGAAACATACTTTAGATTTCACTAACCGTGCAATGTTTTAAGAATGAAAACTAACTCTAGCTATATTTTCGTCATGGTGCAATGTGATTGATGACAATGTAGTTGTGTTAGATGTAAAACTTCCTTATGAAAGCTATTGCACGTTAGGTTTTACTCACCATGCCATATTGTTAGAAGGAAGCTAACTCCACTAGATTTTCATTATGGTGTAATGTATTTGGTGACAATGTGGTTGTGTTAGATGAAAAATTACCTTATGAAATTAACACAAATTAGATTTTAGTCACCATGCAATGTTTTATGAATGAAAGCTAAATCCAGCTATATTTCCATCATGGGGTAATGTGATTGATGACAATGTGGTTCTGTTAGATGGAAAACTACATTAAGAAAACTAACACACATTAACTTTCATTCATCGTGCAACGTTGTAAGAACGAAAGCTAAATCTAGCTAGATTTTCAGCACATTCATACTCATACATCAATCATATAAGTGCCATGTCCAAAGTCAAATAGAAATTTGGTGGTTTTATTTGAGTTGATATCTGTCATTCTCTAATACTTCTTGGATCTCTTATTGTTATCTCTTCATATATATTTTATGTAATTTATATGTAAATTTCCTTTTGCTAGTGCGCACAAGATGTAGGGGAACAATGTTTCATGGCATACAAAAGGGATACCCTATTGTTTTGAATTATTGCAACTATATTACTTTTTTCAACATACACTTCATATGGTTTAACCTTAATTACAAACTACAATTCAAATGTGTTACAGAAATTGGGAGGAGTTATAGTGGAAAATATAATTTTGACAAGAGGGGACTATGTTGACCTCCTAATTAATGGTCAAGTTATTGGACTAGGAAGGTTTGAATCTGCAGAGACTACAACTCATTATGGTGGAGAAAGGATTAATGTAGAATATGTTATGGTTTTGATAATTGATGTCATTGAACCACATTTGATTGTGGAAGATGTTGATGAAGGGGACTTACATCTATGTAAGATCATATATTTGAGGCATAACAAAGGTAAATCAAAATCTTGAAGCACATTTTAAGTGTTTTTGATAGTACATTGCTTGTTTGTTTGAGAAAATAATAAGTTTGTTTAATTTGCAGTATATGTGCAAATGTCTCTTCTGCATTTTCTATTGGAGACACAATAGATCTTTTGCAATGTGGAGTGAAGGTGGGTGAAGGCTCCATATTCAATATAAATATTGGTCATAAGGTGCATGGAAGGATGGGAAATAAAGGATCTATAGTGGTTAACATTGAGAAGGTGTTAAAACATGATGCTCTTTTTCCACATCCAACAGGATTTGAGAATACAGTAGGGGGTGCATTGGGATCTTATGAGATTTGACCAGAATCAGATTTGGACCGTCATTGTCATGATCATCCAGTAAATAATCCCCAAGATAGGCTTACATTCACATGTAAATAGGTTTCTCTTACACATGAATAAATGGGAACAAGCATGTGCATTTCCAAAGGGATCGTAGTTAATGTCCGTGAGGATGACATGGTTGAGGGTGAAATGTTAGGTGAAAAGGAATTCGATGTTTTTGTGGAAGACATAGAAAGAAGTTGTGAAAGATGTAGGATTGGGGATAACTCTATACATTGTTTGGTTAGATGGCCAATAAATAAGTTGGTAGCATGAAGGTGATATTTTAAGAGTGAATGAAAATTTCAAGGAGACACCCAAGGAAATGATGGTATGAGATCTTATAGAGGACACAAGTCCCTTAAACAAATAGGATGATGATATTTATAATGAAAAAGATCCAGAATCAATTGTTGTGCATGTAATGAGGACATATAAAAGGATTAAATGAGCTGTGGCTACAAAAAAAGTTGGAAACTTTCAAATACAAAGAGATGAAGAGAAAGAAATCCAACTTTTGGCAGCGGAGGAATGTTGTAAACAATATTGTCCTCAACATGTGGGTAGGAAAGCCATTGCACCTTCTGGAAGGGATATGAAACTCTTAAAAAATGGCATTATGGAATTTGTCTTGAATTCACTCCTTTCCAACACAATCATGTTAAAGAGCCATGGTCATGGCCATGGCCTACCTCCCACTGTTAGGAAAGTAAAGTACATGATTTTTAATGGAGATACTATTTGTAAGAAAGAATGGTACAAGATACATGATATTCCTCTAAGCACCCTCAATACTTACCAACATAATTTCCAACAAGGACATGTCAAAGGAATTCATGGTAACACCAACAAATGCAAACCATGTGCACATATTGTGGAAACCATAGAAATATTGCACAAAAATGTAATGGATAATTCAAATTTTTCATCGAACCAAACATGACAAGTTGAAGAAGATGGAATGTCTGCTCCTTTAATATTGATGCCATCAACATACACCCAAAGTTCTTTGTTAAAAGAGATCAATGAGGCTCTTCAAGAGCTCAATTTTCCATCAATATCACAATGAACAATGAGCAATATTTGGAATACTCATTTTCTAGATGTGGCATTCTCAAAGAACACTAACTTCATTGAATGTAGTGAATGTATCATGTTGAAAGCACATTTGAAGACAATGACTATAAAAGAGCTGGAAGAAAAGGAACGAGCTCGACTGAGGAAAGATAATAAGTTGTTATGTGTGGAAGATATTGCTACTATTCCCACAAAATTATGTCAGAGTAGTATCCAAAGGAATACTTGAGCATTATCCATGATAAAATGGACTAAACAAAGACTTCAATCCCAAGATTACGTGTCGAATCAAAATCTGTTGAAGGAACAAACTTGGGTTTGTCATTGATAGGTATGCTAACACATGGGAATAACACATGAGGTTTTGGTCATTTCTCCCTACCATTTGTATACATGGGATCACAATTTACCATTAAATCTCTTGAAAAGTGCTTGAGGGACCTTGAAGACCCACATGTTGATATGTATGATGATTTTCTTTATGAGAGTGGAATTTCAAGAAACCCACTTTCAAATGCATTACTTCAAAACTCTATTTACTCAAAATGTAGAGCGTACAAGGATGCTTTCCTATCTTTAAATGGAAGCTCAAAAAATCAAAATCTTGATTTTAAACCTCTTCCTCCACATTTGTTGTTACAGTTGGACAATGCAACAAGTGATAATAAGAATCATTATGTTTTCATGTTTCTATCATTATTAAATGCACTTGGTGTCTTCATCACTATTGAGGTTGGGTTCTTGCGTGTGGGGAATGCCCATGGAGACATAGATGGAACCTACGGAAGAATGTCTTCCAACTTGAAAAGTAAAGATATATATTCTTTACCTGAAATGATGGATACATATCACACAATAGAATAAAAATGAGTGTTTCCACCTAAACTTATTGATAAAGTGTATGACTTCAAACGTTTTCTTAATGGGTACATCAAGGAGGGGAAAAATGCACTAGTTGGACATCTTAATGTCCAGTACTTCCAATTTATTTTACTCAATGATGTTCCAGTTATGAGGTATAAAGAATCCATCAAAGACATTGAGTGGTCATAACCAGTTGAGTTGTGGAATATAGATGATGAAGGTCGACTTATATTTCCCATAGGGAAGCCATCTTTATTTTGTCCCAAAGAAAATGATGTCTATTTAAAAGAACTAAAGGAAGGAATAAAATCATACATAAAAATGTTGAAAGATACTATTGGCAATGAGAATTACCAATTGTTACAGAGGAATGGAATAAAAAACTAGAGTACTGGAAAAGAGTTCTTGATACATTAGATGGAATCTACAATGGCCATACACCCTTGGATGAAAGTGATTCTTCTTCAGATGATTTTTTTCCCAAGATGAGCAAAAATGTTAACTTTGATGGTAATACACTCCATGCAATATCAAGTATTACGGATGGGGATTTTGATAATGTGACAAATGAAGCGGTATATGTTGGACCCAAGTGCAACAAGCCAAAGCTAGCATTCGATCCTAGAATTGATGTTGAGAAAGGAAAGATGTTTCTTGTTAGATAAGGAAATGAGGATGAAGGAGAGATGATTTGGATGGAAAAAGCCACCTCAGATATCTTCCAAGATGATGACAGTGAAAAACTTCATGTAAAGATTGATTGGTGGTAACCTAGTTGAGGGAAATGCAAGGGAAAAATTTTAGAACAATATTGAGTACCAAATCCTAATGACAGAGAACTTGGATCTATTCCAATTAATAACATAGTTTGGGCATGGATGCCAAAGAAAGAGGATTGTAAGAAGAATAAGATAAATAAATCTGGTGTAGAAGATGTACTTGATGTGCTTGAGCAGATATAAGGAGATTAGGTGGAGATGATTTATGAATGTAATTTTTCTTTTTGAATGAATTTTAGTATACATGAAGAAACAATTTTCAATGTTTGTAGTATAATAAATACTCTTCAAGCTACTCTTTGAGGAATTTTATATTATTTACTGCATATATGAAAATTTCACTTCAAGTTCAATGTTAATTCATGTGATGATACTTTATGCAAATTAGATAACACCATTCAAATTTTAACTTTTCAATTTGTCTTTTAGATCAACAAAACATCTCACTATATCAAATGTGCATATTTAAATTCATTAATACATGTACAAAACCCTTACCTTATTTATTATTAGCTTTTGCTCACTCTCTTCAATACCACTTTGAGCTTTTCATTTTGTTCCCATGATGATTGGTGGAGTGTCCACTCGAAACGTAGGGACGTTTCAATTCACACAATTTAATTCCATAAAATCTCATTGTCATTATGATTAATCATGGAAATCTTCATCCTCAATCTGTAATTGATATGCTTGAGAAAATATAAGGAGATTAGGTGGAGATGATTCATGAATGTAATTTTTCTTTTTGAATGACTAATTAATATGCATGAAGAAAAAGTTCTCAATGTTTGTAGTATATCAAATATTCTCTTCAAGCTACCTTTTGACGAATTTTATATTATTTGCTACATATATTAAATTTTTGGTTCAACTTCAATGTTAATTCATGTGATGATACTTTATGTGAATGCACCTTAAAACATCTTATAGACTTGCTTTGTGAATAAATGTAAGGCACTTGCAATAAGGTTTGAAGTGAGTTTTCCCTATTATTCATTATTATAGTTGATATAAATTTAATTGTGCTACTATGTTGCAATCAATTCATAATTATATTTTCTCATGTAGACTTTAAAGTGGTGCCAATTTTGTACTAGTATATTAACTTATACTCAATAAATACAGTACTAACATTTTGAGTGTGCAGATTTTATCAGTTTGTCATCATTGTGAATGTTTTTCAAACCAACGTTTTGAGAGGACACTTCACCCATGCTTGTTACAGGAACCATGAAAAAATCATTGTGGACCGAAAATATTCCACATAACTTAATCCAAAAAATCAATCATTAAGTAGTAACATCATGTTAACTTTAATTCATGTTAGACATTATCATCAAATACATTGCATCATAAATACAATTTAATTCATGTGAGATTTATTGTTGATCATAGTGCACTGGATGTAATATAAGTATTATGGATGGAGATTTTGATAATGTGATGGATGAACTAGTATATGTTGGACCCAAGTGCAACAAGCTAAAGCTAAGATTCAATCCTATGATTGAAGTTGAGAAAGGAAAGATGTTTCTAGTTAGATCATGAACTGAGGATGATGGAGAGATGATTTTGATGGAAAAAATCACCTCATATATCTTCGAGAATGATGAAAGTGAGACTCTTCATGTAAAGGTTGATTGATGGGAGCCTAGTTCAAGGAAATACAAGGGAAACTTTTAGAACAATATTGGGTTCCAAACCTTGATGACACATGACATGGATCTATTCTAGTTAATACCATAGTTTGGGCATGGATGCAAAAGAAAGAAGATTGCAGGAAACCCATGATACATAAATGTGGTGTACAAGTTGTAATTGATTTGTTTGATTGAATATAATAAGATTAGGTGGAGATGATTCATGAATGTAATTTTATATTTGAACGAGTTATTAATATACAAGAAGAAACACTTTTCAATGTTTGTTGTATATCAAATATTCTCTTCAAGCATTTTTTGAGGAATTTTATATTATTTACTAATATGAAAATTTTGGTTCAACTACTATGTTAATTCATGTGATGGTACTTTATGTGAATTAGATAACACCATTCAATTTTTAACCTTTTAATTTGTTTTTTACATAAACTCAACATGTCACTATATCAAATGTGCATAATCATATTCAATAATAAACCTTGAAACATCCTCTAAGAATAAATGTAAGGCACTCGCAATAAGGTTTGAAGTGACTTTTTCATATTATTTGTTATGATAATTGATATAAATTTAATTCTTCTACTCTGTTGCATTCTAATTAATATTATATTTTCTTATGCAGACTTTAAAGTGTTGCAAACTTTGTACTAGTGCAATATCTTATACTCAACAAAGACAAAGTAGTAATGTTTTCAGAGTGTAGGCTTTCACAGTTTGTCATCATTGTGAATGATTTTCTGGATTAAGTTGTTAGTGAGTTTTTCAAACGAACATTTCAAGTGGGCACTCCATACATGATTGTTGGGGGAGCAATGTAAAATTCATTTTGGTTTGAAAATCATTCACATAGCTTAATCCAAAAAATCAATAGCCAAGTATTAACATTTAATGTCAATACTGCATAAGTTAATAATAGTCACAACACTATATTAATATGTTGTTAAATAACTTTATATTATGTAAGAAATTTCTTACACAAATTATTAATAGTTCACTAGTCAAATATTGGTGACTTTTGTTTTAATACATAAATATAAATATTAATGATAATCAAAGTATATCATTAAATACATTTATAGGTTAAATTTTCACATAAATATGTTATTCATAAAATCAACATTCATTAACTTAGTTTTTAGTACACCACCACCACCAACAACAATAATAATAAATTATGTCTATTTTCTTATTCATAATATATTTTAATCATTATTAAGATAAAACCTTTTTTACTTTAAGTCATAAAATATTTTCTCTTGTCCACTATCAAGCAGTGCCAACTTCCAAAAATAAAACATCATACTCAAAAAAGACTTAGACTTACTATGGTAACTAGACCTATTTTTCATGATATAATCATTGATCAACTCAACTTTTATTATAAAATATAAATAATAGTAATATAAAAAAAAATAGATTTCTATTCTAACGTATGATTGTTTTTTATCATTAAAATAATAAACTTAGCATAGTAACACTTAATATATAATAGTTTTTTTTCTCACTTGTAAAATGTTGCCAACCTTGTAATATATTACAACATGATACTCAACACATACAATATTACTTGCTATGTTGAGAATTAAAATTGTTATAATAACAAACACATTTGTATTATGTCATTAAATAGTTTTTAAATGGGTCATTCTAAAATTGTGCCAACCTTCTACTAGTATAGGAACTCAACAACAACAATGTACTAGTTACCATATCAAACCATAGAGCATATACAATAATTATGTCATTACATAAACCTAATCAACTCACCATTTAATACAAAGTATACATAATATTAATAGAAATTATGTAAGGAATCAAAGTCTAAGAATTTCATCATTTTGAAAGAATCAAAGTCTAAGACTTTCATAATTTTGATTTGTCACAGAGGATTAGAAAGGTGTAATCTAGGTTTTAACACAGTCCCTCTCCCCCCATGTTGTAAAGGGTACTAGCTCAATGGAAGAGCACCTGCATTACAAGCAAGACAATGGTGGTTGGATTCCTCCATGCCCTAACATAAATTAATAGATGATATAAAATCTTAATGATAATATAAATATTGTAAGATATCTATATTTTCAATAAAATATGCTCCTTTCAATTAAACACATTGTTCAAATACTTCATAAATAAATAATGAATGCTTGCAATAATTAGTTTAGTTGATTTTCTCCTTTTCCTCTTGAATATGAAAAAATCAAACTATACTGTAGTAATGCTATTCTAGTTCATTATTGATTTTGATTGTTAAAATAATTAATATTAATAAATAAAGGAGGCTTTACTAACTTCAATATCATTAAATAAATTTATAGGTAAGAAATTTCTCACGTTAATCTATTATTCATAAAGTAAACATTCATCAACATAGTTTTTATTACACTACCATTACCAACAACAACAATAATAAATTATGTTGCTATTTTAATTTATAATTTACTTTAATTATTACAAGGGTAAAAATTAGACTTTAAAGTCATAACATATTTCCTCATTTTGATTATAAGTGGTGCCAACTTCCAAAAATAAAACAACATACTCAACAAAGACAAAAATAATTACTATGACAATGTTTATAATTGTTGTAGTAACAAATACAATGTTGGTATTATGTCATAAAATAATTTAATCAACTTAACATTTAATACAAACTATAAATAATATTAATAGAAATTATGTAAGGATTCAAAGGCTATGACTTTCCTCATTTTGAAAGAACTCAATGTAGCGGAAGTTCTAATTCTAGATCTAACCCATCTAGTTCTAACTCAAATGTAATATTTCCTTTTGAATGTTTGAATACTAAAGTTTTACTTGAAATAAATACAAAATATTAATTGAGAAAATAGTTCATTGGATTAATTCTTCCAAATTTAATAAAATAGTTCTTTGAGTTGATTTTTCTAGATTTTTAGAATATGTATTTAGAGATTTACAAAAAAGCTCAATGTGGATGAAGTCCTTGTAATACAATATTTCCAAATTTAATGAAATATGTGTTAATGCATCGATAGTCACCATCACAAACTACCTTAAATAGAAGCAAAGTTTCTTTTCCCAAGTCTTGCAGAACCAAAACGATAAAAACAATAGGAGAGAGATTCCCCATTTTGAAAATATTAAGCAACGAATATATAATAGAGAATAGCATCGATTTATTAATGTGTCTTTGTTCATTCGTAAAATGGTCACTTTTGATAAAAATAACAAGAGACAACTTTCCAGTTTTGAAAATCTTAAGCAAAGAATATATGATGACACATAAAATGCCATCATTTCATTAGGCATGTCTCTTTGTTCAAATTTGTCTTTTCAAATAATGAGTGTCAACTACATTTTTTATTTTTCAGTAATCTTCCTAAATCCAATTACAAGTCACAACCATGAATCCAAGTTTTATGCCTAACATTGCATTTGTAATACTAACAAATTCTCAGTTCATTAGCCATATTTTCACACTGTAAAGTTTCTCTTCACATACTTAAAGGATCAAAGCTGAAAGAAGGATTCACTCAATTGGCATCAAGAAACAACTCTTATTGGAGCATTCTGAAAATTGGCATAATGTTGCAGTTGCATTTGTTGAAAAAGTTGGTCCACACGACTACATTGTTTGGTAGAAATCTCTTCATCATGCAAAACCTATGATGACTATAACATCTTATGTTAAAAAAAATATTTAGGGGTCTAAACATAGAATAACTTACAATGACACTTGATCATACAATCACACTTGATTGTTAGTCAGACTATAAATATATGAGAAGAGAGATTATGCATGTGAGACCAGAAAACATATTGCTAGTGGATCTTCCAACTGAAATATTATATTGCAGCATCTGTTGGCAAATTAAATTATAAAGTGTTGCATGGCACAAGCAGTTTAGATGAAGCCAACTTTATTTACTTGATGCAAGATTTCAACTATTGCTTACTATAACTTTAAAATACTAACTTATTTCCTAAATGTGGGTCATTTAGATTCAGTCCAAAACCCGAAGACATAAATTATGGTCAATATGTGAGCAAATGCCATTTTTGGATATATAAACAACTACTATATGAACTCTACTCTCTGCAAAATTCCAGATGAAGTAATACGAGTATTGAATATTTATAATATTTACCAGTACCAAAAATGTGAGGAATCCATAGACATCATAGAATGATTGACTATCCTATCATCCCGAGAATACCCCTGAAGCACTAGAATTAGCTTGACTACAAAATAAAAAATGAATCCTAATGGCTTCCATCTCTATGAGCTTTGAATATGCATAATAGACAATGATGTTGCAACCAGTACCAATATAATCTCTTTTCATGAACTAGAATTTCCTCGCATACAAAAAGTACTTGTACCATTTGTTCCTTATTGAAAAGGAAGGTAGAGGGTTAACTGAGGCTAACTTTTCATTTTTGACAGACCTCAAAACTATAGCATTACGAGAAAATCAATGTAAAAATATACAAAATAACACCAATTCTAAAATACTAAGGAAAATAAACTCTTTGGATTGGACAACCAAGAAAATACACCCTTTAGGATTTAAGATCCATTTTCACTAATGGAGTTGTATTAAGGAATCCATATCCTAATTTTTTTTTCAATGTGCCACTCCATTAAAACCAGAATCACACAAGTCTCTTTTTACAAATCGTGACATTGGCATTGCATGTGGAGTGGGTGTAAGTTAATCTGTTTGAACTTTGAACTTTGTATAAACAATGGATGGACTGGGGGATTTGTGCTTGTGTGTGTTTGTTTCCTAGAGAGAAGCTAGATATGTTTTAAACCATTGTGGGGTGGGGTTAATCCATCAATTGTTAATGTCTTTGTGTAACAGTAGTAGGTTGAATTTAGAGGATGCAATGAATATGGAGACTATCTTACATAGATCTAAATCTGGAAGTTTGAAGCTCTAGTAGTATATTTCAAGTCATAGAAGTGACCCACATTTGACACTCTATAACTCCGCAACTTTGAGGTGCATATACGATTGGATTTAGATGGGTTTGTGCTAGTGTTTATGTTTTTCTGTTTAGCGTTAGTTGGTCTTATTGTTCATTTGCATGATTATTTTATTTTAAGCCGGAAAGGTCATTGCTCACATGGAATTCTAATTTTAACCTATTGGATGGACTGAAAGTTCATATCCATTACTTTTTATTTTGAGCCAGGGAAGCTCATGGTTCACATGTAATTCTAGTTCCAACCTAGTGGATGGACTGAATGCTCATTTGTAGTATGATTTTTTATCAGCTGTGAATCTCATGGTTCACATGGGATTCCAATTCCATGGAGGATTTATGTATGTGTGTTTATTTCACTGTGATAAACTATGCACATTTACCCAACCTAGTGGATGGATTGAATTCTCATCTACATGATTTTTCATGTTGAGCTGTGAAACTCCTGGTTTACATGTGATTTTTGTATGTGTGTTTATTGCATTGATAGAAACTAGGTACATTTATCCTATAGGTGGGGTAAATTTAATCCATCAAGTCTTTGTGTATCTGTGTGGAAAAATAATGGATGAACTGAATGTTCATCTACATGATTTTTTTTTTTAATTTTGAATTTGAGCGAGGGTAGCTCATGACTCACGTGTAATTCTAAGGTTATGTCTCACATGTAATTCAATTTCCATGGGGATATATGTATGTGTTTATTATACCAAGATAGAAGCTAAGTTCATTTTACGGTCTAGGTAGGGTGGGGTTAATCCATCAACTCTTAGTGTATTTATGTATAAAAATTGTGGATGGACTGAATGTTTTATCTTTGTATTGTTAGTTGCAGAAGCTTATGGCTCACCTGTAATTCCAATTATAGTGAGGATGGAGTTATATATGAAGGTGTTTATTGGATTAAGAGAATCTAGGTACATTTCAAAACCTAGGTGAGGGTGGGGTTAATCCATCCACTCTTTTAGCATGTCCATGTGTACAATAATGGGTTGAATTTGGAAGCTGCATTGAATAGGGGTTATACTAACTTACATAGATCTAAATCTATAAATGTGAAACTCCAAGAAGTATATTTTGAGTCATAGAAGTGGCCCATGTTTGAAACTTTAAAACTTTGCAACCTTAAGGTGCATACGAGATTGTGTTTTTATGGGTCTGTGTTAAGGCTTATGTTTTCTTTTGAAATCTCTTTTAGATGTGGATCTGTCCTTAGAATCAAGATCCATAATCAGAATGTAAAAAAATAAGGAATTTTTTGTTTCTAAGCACATATTGATTGATGGAATGGAATACATGTCGAAAGGAGTTCACCAGTTTCTAGTTCCAATTCATGAACATATCGATGAACCATATCCTCATGAAATGAATCAATTTCATCTCCTCACTCAGACAGACGTGGTGAGCTTCATGCAGGAACAAATGGGGCCTAATATAGATGAGGTTTGCTATTGGTGTATCGGGAACAATAGCAGACCTGGGTGGCATTGTCTATACCCTCCAACCTATCATTGTCAAGTGCATCATCGGAAGCCCGAACTCCCTACATGAAGAAGACATGGACTCGTCGTCTCAAGCACATAAACTGGGGGTATCCGGAGGTAAGCTCATGGGTAAGAATTGGCATTGCATGTGGACCATAAGATTCCCATATTAAATTAAAAACATGCAAGCCATGCTCTTCCCAACTCAAAATAAAAAAAATCATTAAGATGAACATTCAGCCCATCCAAAAGGTTGTAGTC
The DNA here is from genome assembly GCA_001517045.1 of Pseudotsuga menziesii. Lineage (NCBI taxonomy): Eukaryota > Viridiplantae > Streptophyta > Pinopsida > Pinales > Pinaceae > Pseudotsuga > Pseudotsuga menziesii. The sequence goes on from LPNX010737740.1 coordinate 131,037, forward strand.
TACAATAGTTTTGGAGAACTTGAATACCCATAGGATGAACGAAATTTCAATGTTAAAATGTTTCCTTAGAAATAAATAAACTCATTTTAGAATTGGAATTACATGTGAAACATGAGCTTCCCAGCTCAAATTAAAAAATCATGTAGATGAACATCCAATCCATCCAACAGTTCATTTTGCAGAACTTTTGGAGATGTTCAATACCATTGGATGAAAAGAATGTTCATGCTCATAAGTCCCTTCATTCCATGGGACTATATAAAAAAATTAATAAGTTTTCTTGTAAAGAAAGAACTTACTTTATATCGGGACCGGCTATCCACAGTGCTCTGCTCTCAATCGCTTGGCCAATAAAATACGACACGGGAGTTTGTAGAGCACTCTTGCAATGCAGTACAATATCGAGCATTGAAACTATTCCATGCATTCATACAATTGATTGAAAAGTTCAACATGTATCTTCATATATTTTTTTATAAAGATTAATATAGTAGTAATCATATTAACGTGGAATGGAAATCCTCAACAAAATATATGCCATTGTAATCTAAGTAAGCTTTCAATTAAGAGGCATCAAGGAAGGAATGTAGATGTGAGATTGCTCTAAACTATGTATGCTCCTTTGAGCTCAAAGTACACGAAAGACAAAATAATCTACCATCTATTATACTCTCGGAAGAAGACCAAAATTTTCAAGTACACTTACAAAGGGAGAAATATATTTAACACAAATTTAACTCTTGAAATGAACAATTGTAAGAGCTTGTCAAAGACAATAGTAGATAGTAAGAAAGGAAGTTGCACCTTCCAAAACAAACAACCATACAAACATAATTATATTTGGTACACTATGCATATACACGGTCATTCATATGCACTGCATTCAAAAGGATAATAAGGCAAAGAAAGATCAAATTCCAGTCTGGACTTTTTCAGTAGAGTGATGATATTTCATTGGTAGAAAGCTTTCATGTTTTCTTAGAATGAAAATTAAAGTTGAAGGAATGAAGACTAATTAAAGTCTCAAACAATAATTAAAGTCTCAAAAAAAATGACAATTTGTTCGAATTTTCAATAGTTTCTGCTTCAGCAATATCAGTGCCTTCAGCAATGACATCACTAGATATATCAGAATAAACATCTCTTGGATACCTTTAAGGGATGGTGGCTTTCTCAACATCATATTACTTGCTAGCTTGTTTGTCTTATATGTGATGCACAAATGCGCATACACATATACATGTATATGTCACATGTGTATGCATGCATAAACACACAGAAATCTGTGTGTGCGTGTACACAGAGATATGTGTATGTAGGACAAGGAAATTAGCAGTAATTGTTCATTCTCCCTTACACTAGGAACCTCAGGTATGGGATGAAGTATGACTATCAACAAACCTCATACCTATTATATGGTCGCAACACACACATGGTTATTGTCGGTCAATGTTCATCAACATTATCCATCTAGTCCCGACTCGTAACATAGACATCTCTCTCAATAATATGTGGCTCCACACACTAGGCATATATATCATCACTCGTAATTATACATAAATGTGAACAATGATAGAAATTATTCACTCTAGAAAGGTACTTCCCATTGAAATGTATTATACTCCAGTGCAGTCAATATATTTTAAAAAATAATCTTGATAACAGTCAAAGATGGTAATCCTCATAACCCAGATTCATGGCCACTTGAGCATGCTCTTGTGTGTTTATACATTCCCTGGTGAATACAAATCAAGAAGGATGAATATCGAAACCCTCCTAGTGGCGTTTGATTCTTTACCCCGTAGTTTTATTGACAACTTGAATGATATTTTCTTAGACACTTGGTGCATTAAGGCTTTAATAGATTCATCGATATGTGTTATTAAATGGTCAATTTAGTAATTCATACCAACACTTGAATAATATCTATCATGTTGTATTAACATGCACCAAATATGATGTTCTATTTTGTCATTTTGAACCCCAACATGCTCTAAAACTCTTGACAATCCTCCATAGGTCAAGCAATTTGAAATCGTTTAGGCATTTGGAATTTTTTACGTGCTCCTTTTTATTTTGTATTTGGCATTGAGAAATTTATCACACATTTGACCTGACCAGTATGAATGTCGCTCACTATGTGTATGGTGCATGATCTTCAAACAGGTGCATCCATCCATGTGTAATGATGTTCATAGCATCAAGTTTAGGTAGGAACTCATGTTCCATATTGGTAAGTGCCCCCAATGGGGTCCTTTATATCTTGGTTATGTCTATATGGCTCTCACTCGTAGAATGACGAGAAGGAGTTGGTTTTACTCTTTGTATATACCAACAAAGACAACCTTGCTTCACTCCGAAGACTTATATCTAGAAGCCCACGGTGAAGGTTCCCTACACTTCTAGATTTGGAACAATAGCTAGGGATTGAATTTTCTCTTTCAATCTTTTATTTGCATTAAAGACAATCCTCAGTAGTAATAAAACAACCACCCTTAGACAAAATTTCTCTTTTTTTGAAGCATAGATGGTAATAAGACAACAAAGGGGGTGGTTCAAGTAGACAGGTTCTTTTAAAGACAGTCTAGCCATTCTAGTCATGAAAGAAAGACGTTCAATGAAGAAGTATATGCAGCAAGTATATAGAGGTGAAAATCCAGAACCCATATGTGTGTGTGTGAGAGGTCACCGATGAAGAGTTATTGTTTTTGCCTCTCCTTAACATAGCCCTTTACCCTTTACTACACGTTAATCCTAGAGCATGATTTAGTAGACCTAGTAGCATGTGATGTATATGAAGCAATCAATGAAGTTGTTTATAAAGCAGTCAAAGAAGAACCCTCAACACATAGATATAAAGTCCTCAAAGCATAAGAATAAGTAGACCCAGTAGACCCAGTTTAAGCACCTGTCGAATAAGCCGTTGATTCGGGTGATGAATTTAAAGACCTTCAACCTATTGTATTATAACCAGCACTATTTCCTCTCGTTTACCTTCAACCGACACCACTAGCACTAGTATATCCAACACCACCAGTAGCATAAGCAATGACATAGGTTAGGATAGAAGCAAAAATAGTAGCAGAGTAAGCATTAGTAGTAGTTCTAGCACCAGTACCCGCAGCTAAGACAACATCATAAGTAGCAATATAGTATCACACATTGACAGAAATAGAGATTTTTTCTAATATATTTAGCACAGTTTCAAACAATCGACCCTCACTCTCTTTATTTAGCACAATTTTGAATCGATCAGCAGTTTGAAAATGGAGTCTATCAACTCATAGATTCAAAATTGTGCTAAATAAAGAGAGTGAAGGCCGGCCTGTTAATTGATACGTCTGGCATCCTTAATATAAAAGTTCATCTATTCTTCCATTTAATACAATTCAACAAGGGAACATCCTTGAAAAACCCTAGAACTTTAAACCACGACATAAGGTCTATGATGGAATATAACCCTTGAAAACCCTTAGTGGAGTGAGGGTTTTCCCTCGAAAAAATCACGGTGAAAGGTGAATACTAAACAAAATAAAAAATTAGAATTATTTCATCCATCATCGTGAGCTACTATAACAAACCCAAGGATAAATCAAGTTGACAAAAGAACATGCTTACCAAGAAAGAGCCCTATTAATAATTTGAATACTCAACCCCAAACTCAATGGCTACTGAATTCCCTGCAACACACCATGGTTGGGATTAAAAACATTGAAAACTCAAAAAAAACCTTTCCACATAATGAATATCCTCACCTCCTTGCGACTCGCTATAGCTACTAGTGGCGAAGGATAGAAGAATCCAAACTCTGTCAGATATAGAATTTGTTGTTACTACTTTCTTGGCACGTGGAAAAGAACCCAACTAGGCCCAACGTTTCCTATATCCTTTGGAAAATAGCTTCAGAAGGAGTTCTGCTGGAATTGAGACCAAAAGACATCCATGTGAGTTAAATCTGTATATTTCTTGCATGACAGGAACAGAGCTTTGGGAAAGCATCCTAGCTTCTTTTCCGCCCCCAGCAATACTGGCTTGGCAATTGGTAAAAGCGGTCTTATTGGCAAGGCAAGGAGTTTTGATATCCACCCAAACTTTGGATCTCCTACCCTGAAGAGAATATCAAATGAATATTAATTGGAGAGTATCCATTACTTACCTCGCTGGCCATAAAAATTGCAGTATAGATCCATGAAACCTTGATTGGTAGTGTCTTCCCCAAGTTGGATGTTAAATCAATGTGGGTTGATTTGATATGCACAATTTAGATGTGAAGTATAAATTTGATAACTTCCCTAGTTCGATTGCTTGAATGGAAGTTTCTATTGCATATAGTTCAAAGGAGGGATCAAAACCTTGTTTATGATGCCAAAACTCTTTTTTGAAAGGTCTGATCAAAATCATGTTTATGATGTCAAAACTCTTTTTTCAATTTGAAAAATGTGTTCTTCACACATTCCTAAAATTTGTGATGCCAAAACCATTGCTAAAATTTGTGGTGCCAAAACTTTTACCATAAAATTATAATTATAATTAATTAGTTTTAGTATATTTGTTTTCAATTTTGATTATTTGATTTAATATATTTGTTTTCAATTTTAATTATTTATCTATATATATAGTTTTAATTAATATTTACCATGAAAATATAGAATGAAATAACTATCATATTATGTTTTTAGACTTTAATATTAATATAAATTAATTATATTATATAGGTTATATTACAACTATAACTATATGACATATTAATACGTATGTTAATATATATTAAAAGACTAGTTATGAGGTAGATTTTTTACTAAAAAGTTTCTTTGAAATTTGAAAACTTGTACATTTTTTACAAGTTCTTTTTAAATTTGGAAACTTTACAATGTAGAAATTATGGAATCACAATTTCAACACCTTGTATTAATTATTTATAAGGAATAAACAATACTTTTTTTGTGTGAAAACTCAAAGATTTCGAACTTTTTCCCATGTGATGTTTGTCAAGTTTTTATGGAGATTGGAGACTCCATAAATAGAACAACTAAAAGTACCACTTGGGATACTACAACTTGCAAAGCACCTAAATGATGAGCAATAAAAATAACTAAGTGATTCCCTGCATCCATAAACACATATAGGCACGTCTCAAGGATAAAAAGTTAAAAATTGGGTTCTTTGGATAGAACCATGACCTCTGTGGGTTGTTTGGACATAACCATGACCTTTGTGGGTTGTTTGGAAAGTGCAATGACTTTTGTGAGTTGTTTGGACTAAGTCGTGACCATTTTACACATAATTTTTGGGATGCTAAGTTGGGTTGTGACCTTTGTTGATTTTGCTAGACTGAACTGTGACTATTTCTTGGGCTTCCTTGACTCTATGTGTGGTATGGTCATTGTTCTGAGGTCAATCCTTATAAAACTAGGCCTTGAAATACCGCTTGGTTTCTTTGTTAATACTTCCTTCCATATAGGTGTAAGGAACTATGGAAGATTTTTTAGGAATATGAGATTAGTTCTCGCTAAGCACCCCAGTTTATAATTGAGTTTTCAATTGGTTAAAATATTGTTCTTGGTGCTTCCACTGGTTCAATTAATGGATCAACTGCTATGATGTTTAAATTAGGATCTAAGCCTGGTGAAGCTACGTCAATTAGTGTAGCTAGTTCAACAGTCACAAATCATGATAGCTACATTGAAGTTATAAAAGCACCTCAGTATGGGACTGGGGACTCTTGTGTTGTGCACATCGTGAATCAAGTGGATGGTGATGTCAGATGCAAAATTTACCTGGACACTAATGCATAAAGGAGGTTTAACTTGATAGTGATAATTAGGGGGTCTCTAAATCCATATGTAATGTCATAATTTAGTAAAATGTACAAATTGATTTCCAAATTTGTAACTTTTTTCATTGCGAGAGTGACAACTAAAAATGACCAAATAAATGACCAATTGTTATGTGGTCATTTTTAGTCTAGATATCTTGTGACCAAATTTGGTCATTTATTTTAGTTGGTTTTAGTTGGTTTTTATCTCGTGACCGAAAGTGTTCATTTATCTTGGTCTTTTTTAGTTAGCTCACTTAAATTTATCAATTTTGGTCATTTATCCCTGGAAGAAAAATGTGGTGACCAAAATTTTTGGTCTCCTAGTCATTAATCTCTCATTTTCCACTAGTGTATGAATTAAAGGGTCCATCACATGGCTTGGCTAGGTGACGACAACTCTTAATGGATCCCCACATGCTATATCGTGGCACCATCATTTGGAGCATGTGGGAGAATGGAAAAGGCATGAGAGCCTTTCTTCCAGTGCCATGAGTTTGATTCTTATATCTATGACATCAGTCTTTCCTTCTCCGTGTGAGCTCAACTACATCATAGTTATCATCCAGTGTCCTTCACCTCCCATTCTCCTTCGTGCAAACCATGTGATAAATTCTGTTGGGATCCTGGGAAATATGGGTGTTGGAGAAAGTATTAAAGCTATCATTTGGATAATCATGCCATCTAAAATTGCGGCATATTGTCTAGTTTGTTTGTTTCAAAAGGGTTAATCCATTGTTAATCTATGGTTTAGAGAGTTTCCTATCCTCATGGCCTCTAGTTCACAGTCAACCACACCTGGTGATCCTCCTCTATCGTTTGAAGCTGAGATGCAGGATATCTTAAGGAAATTGAGTGCCAAAAACGTTACTTATTTCATCTGGATGAAAAAGGTTGTCATAGATTGGAGATGGTGGATAAATATATAAGTAAAACTAGGGAAGAATTTGTTGAATCATTCTCGCAGTTTGAATAGGAAATGCTGGAGCTAATGGAAGAATTGGAAGTCTGTTTTGAATAATTGGAGTTGCAGGTTTCAAAGATAGAATTTGATAAGGTTAGCGGTCCTCCTTCTCATCCAAAATCCTCTTTCTAGTGTCATGAAAGACATAGGAGCTAGTTTCGGGTCTTCTATGTCTCGGTATTTTTTATTTTTTTTTGTAAAAGTCTTAAATTATCTATGTTGTATGTCAAATGATCATTAGTCTCAATAGTTTTTAGGCTCTAGTATTTTGCTAAGTGAAGTTATGTGTCTTATGGATTCTTCCTTAGGACAATAGACTTGTTTTGATGTAGACTATTTTACAATGATTTTTTTTTGTAAAAGTCTTGAATTATTTGTGTTGTATGTCAGATGATCATTAGTCTCAATATTTTTAATTTTTTTATAAAATTCTTGAATTATATGTGTTGTATGTCAGATGATCATCAGTCTCAATAGTTTTTAGGCTCTGGTATTTTTCTAAGTGAAGTTATGTGTCTTATGTATTCTTCCTTAGGACAATAGATTTAGTTTCATGTAGACTATTTTACAGTGGATTTACCACTGCTACTTAAATAAAATCCATATTTGTTTCTGTTCTAAAAAAATGAATCTAAATATTTTCTTTATGTGTCAAAATCCATACAATGCATCATCTTAAGTATTATCCCATCCCATCATAATGAATCTAGATGTTTTCGTGTATGTGTGTGAGTCCATCTAATGGATGAGTATTATATATTTTTTATGTTACTATTGGATGGTAAAAGCGATGTTAGATGGTAAAAGAGGTCTTGAGGAAATAAAAATAATGGTTAGTCCAACCCATCAATTTGAGTTTTGTAACTGTTAGGATGGTAAAAGTTGTATTCACCTATGGAAATTGTTCATATTTATTGGATAAAATATGGGTTAGATTTTATTAAGAACATTATTTGATTTTGTGAATCCTCTTTTCTTGGTCACTTGCTCTTCCACTCATGTATGTGTAAGTCAATGACATAATAAGTTGTGACAAAAGAGGACAAGAGTAAGTCGAAATCAACACTTCGACAACATTTTTGGTCACAAGGGTAGTTAGACTAGTATTATATTTGAGGAATAATGACTAATTGTAAACTAGGCCGATAGTTCCTATATTTTGATGTAATGGGTGGAATAAGCTATTGACTGATAGTTGAGAGTGAGTCGATGATTGAATCAATAAGTGTAAATGGATTATAAATATGATCCAAGTTGTGTGCGGACGACATAACATAAGGATTACAATTAGATAGAGGTGAGGATATAGAATCATATAGACGATTGGGATACGATAGACATATTCAAGAAATAGAGAGCATGAGACAAGAAAAGAAGTGATTGATTGTATAATATCTAAAGAACAATCTGCAAGCTGAGTGCGCAGATCAAAGGTGCACAACCATTTCTCATGCTAGATGAAGGACACCTGTGTGGTTTCTCCTGTATGGGTTTCCACATTAAACCTGCCATTTGTATGTCTTTAGCATATGTGTTTATGTCTAATGCATATTTGTAGTGAATTATGAATGTCTCACATCAATATGTTATGAATGATATTATATGTATGTATTGCACAATTAATGATATGATAAGCGTGAATGTTAGAAAATGTATATTAAATTATTTATGTTACATGTTGTTATATATGTCGACTAATAATATATTATCTTCTTGAAATAACATACGAGACAAAATTCTATTCCTTGGTTTCTATTGAGTGATTTGATAAGCCTGTAATAAGGAAATCCCCCTCTATAACTGTAGAAAAATGGTTCTAGAAGTCCCCCATATAGATATCTCATGCAAGACCTCATTTCCATTGCAGGTGTTGTCGATGGAGTCCTACTCTGTCATGCTAATATATTGAGATTTCTTGAAGAGACTAGGAAGTCTGAACTTGATTCGACAGGAAACTACGCCAACTAAAGGTGGCCACTCTTGCTCAATCCAGTGAGAGAGCACTTGAAAATTCCCTAGAACCTCCATTGTGGAGGAAAAGTGTGGACTTAAGCTCCAAAACAAAAGGGAAAAAATATCCTCATCCTTCCTGTATGACTAGGTAACAATCTTAACTCTCTTTTTTATTGTTTTAAAATGTTCATATTTTTTGTCTTGGTAACTATCCTTTTTAGTTTTGTCTTTCATTAGTATGTGAATGGTTGGATAGGTGTTGTCAACCTAAGAATTTCTCAAAGCTAAGCTACTGAAATTATTTTTGAAAGTATCTTTGTATCAGTTTCTTAGAGGCAATTTTCAAGTTTCATTATGTTATTGTCATCATGATGGAGGCCACTCTGATAAATTTCTCTTAAGGAGTGGGTTTTTTGTAATCCAGTTAGAGGTGATTTTAGAACTCTCCTTTCTGAAGTAGTCATAGATAGGATATTAGATGTCTTTAAGATATATTTTGAAATTTGGGCTAGGCATTTTCTCTGTTATGAAACACAGAACTTGATCGAGATATGTATTTGTAAATATCTATTTATATAATATAAGAACTTACTTTAAAACAAAAAGGTATAAAGTTCATAATTTTTTTGTAATTATTAATAAGCATCAAAATGTTTAATGTCCACTCACCTATAATTCCTATAAAAATAAAATAAAAATAATGGATTAATTAAATAGAAAATATTTTAAAACTAATTAATAATTACTTTTAGAAAAAACCAAAAGATTCTTTTAGAAAAAAAACAAAATATTCCTTTTAGAAAAGCATCTTTTGACATATTTTATTTTACTAAAACGTCTTCCCTAGAAAATAGGTAAGGAATAAAAAAATCAAGATAAAAAAGTTGTATAGAATCTCAAGACCTTTCCAATGGTCCAGTCTACATAATTCGAGTTACGAGCAAAACTTTATGCTCAAAATACAAAATATTCTAATTTTTTGGGGGTTCTTAAATAAGATACATTTTGGGCATGGTTGTTTCTTATGTTTTGAATATTATAAAGTTTTATGTTATTGTTGCATGGTAAAATTTTTAGATTCTAATGGATTAATTTGAGTTTTGTAACATTTTATGTTGTTGTTGGATGGTGAAAGTGGTCTTCATCCAATAGAAAATATTATGGTTAGAGTCCAATGGATCAGTTTGAGTTTTGTAATGTTTTATGTTACCATTAGATGGTGAAAGCGGTCTTCTTCCAATGGAAAAAGTTTGAATTTATTGGACATCATATGGCTTAGTTTTGCATTAAAATTTTATTTGTTCTCTTCCCTTTTTTCTTTCTTGTCTGCTCCTGCGTATTGGCATGTTATGGGTTCAACAATATCAATTGCTCTAAAAAAATTATTAATCATAAATACTTCCTAACAATAGTGAAGCTCCTAGATTTTAACAAAGGAAAAAAATAATTAACATGTAGACATTTAGTATTCTTCTTAAAAAAACTAATTTTGTTAGTATGACAATGATTAGTCAAACTAGATCTCTTACATTTAAAGGATCTTAAGGCACTTTCATCTATCAAAATACATTTTAAATTTGGCTCAAATAGTTGAATTAAGGTAAGAAAGGTGGACTTAGTCTATAAATAATCAACATTAGATTAAATCATTTCATTAAGAATTTTTATACAATCAATCTTTTAATTATCAAAATTGTAAAAAGATATTAGACATATTAATGGTTTACAACCAACCATAAAACAAAAAAATGCATTCTAAGAAAATTTTGACTAAAATATTTTCCAATCACAACTTTTCTAATTTCATACGAAATCAACAAAAACTATTATGGCATAGTCATGAAAAAATAATGTTAAAATGTAAACGACCTTCGTTAATTTTTTACAACTTTTCTATTTTTATGTTGAAATACAAATAATTTTATCATGTCTACAAAATCCTATTTTCTACTTATAAAAATTTAGTGTGAATTATATAGTCATTGAAAATTGGTGTTAGAACGTGGAACCATGTCGAATGATTGTTGATAAATACCTAAGCTTGTACATGTAAAGTGTTTCCTTTATCTTAATTATTTGAATCTTTTGAATGATAAGCTCTCTTATTGTGACTTTCGACTGGATTCCGTAAATTTTTTATATTCACGAGAAACACAAACTATAACTTAAATGAAATTTAGTTTTCGAATTAGAGTAAATTATTGATGAAAATTGAAAACAATAACTTAATTTTTTTATATTCACGAGAAACACTAACTATAACTTAAATGAAATTTAGTTTTCGAATTAGAGTAAATTGTTGATGAAAATTGAAAACAATAACTTAATGAAATCAATGTCAAATATTAAAATATGTTTGTAACAACAATTTTAATAATGTTCCCAAAAGTGGAAAGTTTATTACTTTTTAAAGGAAAATGAAATCAATATTAAAATATGTTTGTAACAATCATTTTAATAATGTTCCCAAGAGTGGAAAGTTTGTTACTTTTTAAAGGAAAATGATGTTGTGCTTTATGCAATTTTGTTTTATTTAAACATATTGGGTATATATCATAAAAGATGCATGTGTTACAATTTGTGTGCATTATGTTTTGTATAACATGAAAACAAAATGTACAGTTTTTTTTTATAAATTAAAATAAAAATTAATATTTTCATTTTTATAATCTAACATAAAATTAATATTCTCTAAAATATAGTATTAAAGGTTTCACTTTATAAAAAGATGTTTCTTTGGGATTCATGTAGTATTTATAGCTTATTTTGAACAACTCCTCTTTCATATATGTTAGAGTGAGAATAAGGACATTGTTATGAGGTTTTCATAATGATTGGCTCTTCGATCCTTGATCACTATTAGGGGATAAAAGTGAGGTCTTATACCCTATTTAAATCTTTAACACTCAAGGGACTTAAACATGTTCTCGCACCAACATAAAATATCTATATAGTGGATGTTTTAAAAAAACTAGGGCCTTAGGACCTAAATTAAGGCTTCACAAAACAACAGCTATGAACAAGAGATAAAAGAAACCACAGATAATATATATAGGGGATATTTAGTATCCAAGTTACAATATGAGTGTCATAAAGAGAATTTGAGTTCCAATCATGGTTCATAGATATTTTCCATAGTCGACAGAGGAAACTCAATCCTTATTCCCTAAACAAAACCTTGATGGCTCAAGTTCCTTTCACAAATTCTCAAGCCGTTATACATGACCTTTAGGAGACCTTTGGCATATAATTGGGATTTTTGTCCCACCAAGATATTATGATGACCATGAATGGTTTTTCAGATTTTAGGATTGATGGTGTTGAAGTGAGGATATAGGTGTCATGAGGAGGTTTCGACCATAAGGGATGTGTCATGGTTCCTTCGATGTTGGTTTATAGAGGAAACCTATGAATTATTACCAATTTCTATTTTTTTAAATGATTCGTCCAAATTCCATATGATATAGGTAATCTTCTCTAAAAATGGTATAAATTTACTTTTAGTTTTTTTTTTTAATGGTTGAATTCAGAAAATCATGGTATACATTTACTTTTTAATTGTAATTTGTGAAAAAATGATATTGTAAATTGTTAAATATTTTTTTATTATTATAGACTAATACTTTATTTTAAAAATTAATTTAATTTTTTTAACAAAATTTATAGATTATACAATCATAATGAATCTAAATATTTGTTGATATTATTGCAGGTCGTTGCTCCCATTCATCTCTTCGGCTAGGGTTTTCATCCAGGGCACACCATGATCGCAACAAGAGGTGGCGAGAACCCACCTCTCCCTCCTCTATTTCACACAACCAATTCCTTCAATCATCTGGTCATTGCGTTGGACCTGAAACCCTCCGTCAATCCACCTCCCAAATTCATGAAAAAGATAGACGAGGTCTCGACAATCACACTACCACAGGAGAAACCTATGCATGTAGTTGTGTCACTAGAATATCGGGCCTTAGTTGGACAATTTACAAACCTTTGGCCTTCTCTGAGAACAAAAGACAACTGGATTCATAAAAATTGGCACCCATTGATATCCAATAGTGCTACCTATTATGTCATTGGTTGAGGGTTTTTTCTGTTTGAGTTCATCTCCAAGTAAGATTAAGATTTGATTTTTTGAAATGGCCTTTACTTCATGGGACCATAGGGAATTTATTTGAACTGATGGACTCCCAACTTCAACCCAGTCATAGATGTTCCCAAAGCAGTTTTGGTATGGGTTCGTCTGTCTAATCTGTCAATCCATTACTAGACTCCTTTCTCCGTGCAAACTATTGGAAATGGTCTAGGTAATTATATTGACAAGGAAAATGCAAAATATCAGTATTCATGTGCTAGAATTTGTGTAGAAGTTGATATTGAAGCTGGAATTATAGAAACAATCAAGCTAACCATAGGATAATGGAAACACTCTCAATAATTTGACTATGAACAACTAATGTTCAACTGTAGACACTATCATGATTACGGACATTTTCATAAGAATTGCCCAAAACTTTTGATAGCCCACATAGAAAAGGATGATGAAGAAGGCTGGCAATAAGCAAAACGGCCAAAGGAAAACCCTAGAGCTTTGTTGAGAAGAGAGGGAAGAAACCATAATCCCACACTGGCAAGAAAGAAAGAAACTACATGAAATCCCCAGATCAAAAAATGAAATAGTTTTTATGCGCTAGAAGACTCAATGGATGCAGTAAATTTGATTGAAGAAATATCAGCAAAGCCCCCATTGCCAAAAAAATTGAGGGAAGAATAAATGGGTTCCCCTAACAAGATACCATATTTGCAAAAATTTTCGATTCCGGAACCAAATTCATAAAGTGACCTACAAGATCTAGGAATACAGGAGAAATCATCTGAAGAGGAGGAAGGATAAGTTGGAATTATTCAAGCTACTCCCAAAGTAACAAAAAGAGGAAGGAAAACAACAAAGTAAAGGAGAGAGGAAGCCACCTATAGAGATAAACTTCAAGGATCACAAGCAACACTAGAAGGTTTGATCGATACTGGAACTACAGGGAAAAAAGATCAGGCCTCTAAAGGGGCCACCTCCACTCCAAAAGTTAAGTAATAAATGCTATCTCCTGGAACTGTAGGGGATTAGGGAGAAAAAAGAAAGAATAAGAAATGATGGATTTACTTCACATATCCTATCTAGACATCTTACTAGTCCATGAGACCGAAATGGAGGAATATGAGTTCCTCCAAGCCAGCACCTCCTTCTAGAAAAAAGGAGGAGGAGTGGTATTCAATGCTAGAGGGGCTTCAAGAGGGATTGGAACTCTTTGGAATTAGTTCAAATTTGATATTGTTCACTCCTCCTCGTGCACTCACTATATATTCATGAGCCTTTTCCATAAATATTCAATCCATATGATAAACATGGAATATGTTATGAATGAGATTATATGTATGTGTCGCACAATTAATAATATGATAAGCATGGCTTTTTAGTGAATGCATATTAAATTATTTATGTTACATACTGTTATATATGTCGATGGATCAATATGATATCTTCTTGAAATAATGTATGAGACAAAAGTTTATTCCCTGGTTTCGGTCGAGTGATCTCATAAGCCTGTAATATGGAAATCCCCCTCTATAATGGTAGAAAACTTGTTTTGGAAGTCCCCCATATGGATATATCGTGTGATACCTCATCTGCATTGTAGGTGTTGTCGATGGAGTCCTACTCTATCAGGCTAATATATTGGGATTCATTGAACAAACTAGGAAGTCTAAACCTGATTCGACAAGAAAGTACACCAACAAAAGGTGACCACTCTTGCTCGATCCAGTAAAAGGGTGCTTGAAAATTCCTTAGAACCTCGATTGTGGTGTAAACGTTTGGACTCAAGATCCGACACAGAAGGGAAAAATATCCTCATTTACATGTTTGACTAGGTAACAATCTTAACTCTCTTTTTTCTTGTTTTAAAATGTTCATTTTTTTCGCTTAGTAAATGCCCTCATTAATATTGTCTTTCAATAGTATGTGAATGGTTGGATAGGTCTTGTCAACCTTAGAATTTATGAAAGCCGAGCTATTGAAATTATTTTTGAAAATGTCTTTGTATCAGTTTCTTAGAGGAAATTTTCAAGTGTCATTATGTTATTGTAATCAAGATGGAGGCCACTCTGAGAACTTTCTCCTAAGCAATGGGTTTTTTGTAAGCCAATTAGAGGTGATTTTAGAACTCTCCTTTCTGAAGTAGTCATATATGGGATATTGGATGTCTTTAAGATATATTTTGAATTTTAGGCTAGGGATTTTCTTGTTATGAAACATCGTAACTTTATCAATATATGTATTTGTAAATATTTAATTATGTAATATAATAATTTACTTAAAAAATATATATATAAAGTTCATAAATTTTTTGTAATTATTAATAAGCATAAAAATGTTTAATGTACATTAACCTATAATTCCTATAAAATTAGAATTAAAATAATAAATTAAATTAAATAGAAAATCATTTAAAGTAATCAATTACTTTTAGAAAAAACCAAAAGATTCTTTTAGAAAACAAACCAAAATATTCCTTTTAGAAAAGCATCTTTTGAAATATTTTATTTTACTAAAACGCCTACCCCAGAAAGCAGGTCAAAAATAACAAAAATCTAGATTAAAAAGTTGTATAGAATATCAAGACCTTTCCAAATGGTCCAAAGTCTGCGTAATTTCGAGTTATGAGCAAACATTTATGCCCAAAATACAAAATATTCTACAAATATTTTGGTTTTTCCTTAAATAGGATACATTTTGGGAATTGTTGTTTCTTATGTTTTGAGTATTATAAAGTTTTATGTTATTGTTGTATGGTAAAATGGTTAGATTCCAATGGATCAATTTGAGTTTTGTAACATTTTATGTTACTGTTGGATGGTAAAAGTGGTCTTCATCCAATAGAAAATATTATGTTAGATTTCAACAGATCAATTTGAGTTTTGTAATGTTTTATATTACCATTAGATGGTAAAAGTGGTCTTCATCCAATGGAAGCAGTTTGAATTTATTAGACATCATATAGCTTAGTTTTGCACTAAAATGTTATTCGAATCCACTCTTCCCTTTTTTATTTTTCATATGTTCATGTATAAACACATGTTATGGGTTCAACAATATCAATTGTTCTAAAAAATTTATTCATCATAAACAATTCCCTTTTTTTAACAGAAACCTTGAATATATTTGTTGGAATATAATCCGTCGGGATTATACTCTAGTGTAAATATTAGGAATATGAATAGTTACATAGGAAGGTGAAAAGGCTGGTTGGAAGATGAATCTCAACCACCATATGAAATGTATAAATGTATGCATTAGCAATGGAATAAGATGAATTCAGGAGTTATTATCCAACAGTGGTATTAGAGCTCCATAACTCCTGCCTGATGCGTTTAAGTACCTACATGTTGCTAGTGTGCTCATTCATCTGCCCTTTCCTCAGTCTGCAGATTGCATGCATTGGCTACTCTATCGTTCATGAGTGGTGCGATAGTAACAGACCTGGAAGACGCCCATTATTTCTTTGATTCCTCTCTGTAGTATGTTTTCTCTCAACGATCCGCTGCACAACCCTAATCCGTTGAACCTGGGAGCAACTGGAGTTGCATTGAGTGTGTGAGACCATTCACTATTGTTGCTGGTGCATAAACTCAGATACGTTGAATGCTATGCATTGAAGTATAAAACGATATTATACCGAACCCTAATTCTGCATCACTGCTTCATTTTTGTTTGAGAGTGCTCCCACTCTGTTGCTACCCGTATTTATTACGGTCCCATTGTGATTGCCATTGCCTATTGAGGTATTCTCCACACATGCGTTGAGAAGGTCATGATCTATTCTCTCTACCCATAGTCTATTTGGCATAGAAGCCATGTGTTTCTGTTCGAACTTGGGAAGAATTGACATGCTGTGAGCTGTGATTTCATGTGGGGATTCATGTTGAGAACTGATATGGGGTTTAGTATTGTGACCAACCAAGAAGAGATCTTAGTAATCACAACTAATATTTTGTTGAAGATTGAATTCGTCTTGCTGCTGCGAATACTTTGAATACCAGTGATGAGGTTCACATGTGAAGCTGCTCGTATTCTGCAACTCGTATTCCTGGAGATTAGTCTGTATTTGTATGCGTTTTCCTACAGCTTGGGTGCCAATAATTCCACCTGCTGCGATTTCTTTGAAGCTCGGTGAGTGAAGATCGTTGGTAGAAGACTCATGCCTTCTCTCATATGCATGAAGTATGATTGGTGGGATGGGCCCATGGATGCTGTAAACTTGAATTGAATGTGCTAAGGAATCGTTCTCTTGCTCAATTGTGTGGAGGTAATACACTTTATTCCGTATTGAAATTGGTCATTGGAAATACAAAAACCCTAATTTTACGCTGGTATTTGTGTGAAGTTTGAAGGGGAAATAATTTCATGTATATGCATCATGTATGAGTTTATGTTTGTTTCCAAGACGAGCACATGAATTATGAATTATTGAGTATGATTTATGATCAGTGTGGAGAAATAAATGTATGCTATGATTGCTGTATTGGATCTACGTATATATGCTGCATATTTGAGCTATGAGTTTAATTGGAAACTCTAAGTATATTTTTTTATATGCGTTAAGTATATATGCTGTGTATTAGAGCTGCATACTGCTGGAACATTGAACAAAACTGGAGCGTGAACCATAGAGCTGAGAAGACTGCTACGACCTCCAAGGTGACTGCAATTTTTCTCTGTGAAGAATCCAAGTGAAGCTAGGTGCTCTTGATGTGTACCTTATTTTAAGTTTGAATATGAGTATTTAGCTGCATGGAGCTATGTCAAAGCCTAGAGATGTTTTGATATAAGATCGTCATTGCTTCTGTAATTAAATTGTGAAGTATACTGTTGTTTGAAGTTTGCAAAGAGCTATATTCGAGGGTCGAGACTACCTGTGTCACCATCATTGCTGCTGTAATTAAATTGTACAGTATACTGCTGCAACTTGCACTATTCTGCTGCAAGACTTTTTGTAATAGAGTGATATTATAGTTGTTGAACAAAGCGTAAATCTCATAAGAAACAAGGATATTGAATGTAATAACACTCTAGAGCTACTTAGATAGTGTTGCAGACTTATTCTAAGCAGCTACAAAATTATTTAGTGTAGGCTACAGAATCATTTTGTAACTTGTAAAGCAGCAGGATCTTAATCCTGCATCCCATATTTTTCTTTCAAGCATTCTGTAAGTTTCAGATTCTAGATTGAAGATGCACTCTTTTGCATCTATTGTTGGCGATGCCACTCTCACTAGAAAAGACACTTATTCCAATGATCCTCCCAAAGGAGAAAGCAGCAAGAGAGGTAGAGGAAGAAGAAACTTCAGAGGTCGAGGAGGCAGAAACAACTCTAGCAAAAGATCAGATTTGAAGTGCAAGCGTTGTGGAAAGATTGGACACACAACAGATTAGTGTTGGGCTTCGTGGGACTCCATCAAAGACAGACATAACCAGAAGAAATATGACAATAAAAACCAAGATGCTAGTAAATCTTCAGATTCTGCTCATTGTATTGTTGCACATTGTAATCTTGGTATTAATGAAATGACTTCACTTTCATCTTACAAATATTGTTGGCTACTTGAAACTGGTGCAACATCATGCATGACTTTTAGAAAAGACTGTTTTGAAGAACTTAATAAAACAATAAATGTCATAGTTTACTTTGCATATAAGTCAAGTCTTAAACCAAAGGAAATGGGCACCATTCGGCTGAAGATGCCTGGATTCCCTGATTTCTTGTTGAAGAATGTTCTTTATATTCCAGAGTTGCAGAGAAGCCTGCTGTCCTTGGTGGAGATTCGACAGCGAGGCCATTCCATCCACATGTTTGATGGAATCATAGAAATAAGAAAGTCCTCTGACAACCAAGTCATCATGTCTGGATATGAAGATGGGAAGCTGCTGAAGCTAAAGGGTTCATTTGCAAGAGTTCAGAACTATGCCTACTTCTCTCAGCATGGAGAAGGTAATTTGTGATCAAGTTTATTGTTGCATGCAAGATTTGGTCATTTGAATTATAACAGTCTTCGTTTGTTGAGAAAGAATGGTGTATTTGGTTTTCCCACCATTCCCAAAGAGAAGAGCAAATGTGATGCATGTATATTAGGGAAACACAGTAAGCTGCCATTCCATGAATCTAATTTCAGAGCAAGTAGGAAATTAGAATTAGTGCATTCTGATTTATGTGGCCCAATTCCAACTCCTTCTGCCAATCGGAATAAGTATTTTATGACCTTTGTTGATGACTATTCAAGAATGTGCTGGATTTATGCATTAAAGACAAAATCAAAAGCATTTCGAACATTCAAGGAATTTCATGCACTGATAGAAAAACAAGCACAATCTAAAATTGGTACACTTTGTACTGACAATGGGAAAGAATACACTTCAAATGCTTTTGAAGATTATCTTCTCCAACATGGAATTGCACATCAGAATACAGTTCCCTACAATCCTCAACAAAATGGTGTAGCAGAAAAAATGAACATAACCATAATGAATATGGTACGCTTAATGATGTTTTTTAAGAATATAAAACTAATGTTTTGGGGTGATGCAGTGAAATGTGCAGCCTATTTGAGAAACAGAAGTCCCTCAAATGCTCTTGATAACAAGACTCCACATGAAATGTGGTTTGGCCATCTCCCTTCAGTCAGGCATCTCAGAGTTTTTGGTTCCACCTGTTATGCCTTGATTCCAAAGGAGCAAAGAAACAAGCTTGGTGCTCGAAGCAGAAAATGCATTTTCCTGGGGTACAAAGAAAACTCCAAGGCATACCATCTGTATGATGAGGTAAACAAGAAGTTTGTTATTTCCATAGATTTCATTTTTCTTGAGACTAATAAAAATGACCAGTCCATTGAGAGACAACTTGATCATTTGGAAAAATATCCTCATCCAAAGAAATATTCTAAAAATGAATATGAAATTCCAAACCTTGAAGGGGAGATTCCTATTCTGGATCAACCTTTGGAATTTCCATATGAAGCACCAACTCCCCCGCATGAAGAAGTTCCTGCTACTTCACCTCAACAAGAGATTCAACTGGATGATGTGATTGAGAGAATTGGAAGACTCTTAATCAATGATGAAGCACCACCAGCTGATCAACCAGGACCATCACGGAAGATTCCTAAATGGGCCACAAAGACACTTGAAAGTGTCCATCCGGATGAAGTTGGAAAGATGGGAACGAGAAGTTCAAAAAGACATGAAGATGGAGGAGAAGCAGATAATTCAGGTGATGACATGGATGTATCAGTTGATTGTGAATTTAATTTATCTGCTAACTTTGAACCAAATTCCTTTGAAGAAGCTTCTACTCAAGTTGAGTGGAAAGAAGCTATGCATAATGAGTATGATGCACTCATGAAGAATGGAACTTGGAAGCTGGTTGACCCTCCAGTTGGAACCAAACCAATTGGCTGCAAGTGGGTGTACAAGAACAAATATAGATCAGATGGCTCACTTGACAACCACAAAGCGAGGCTTGTAGAAAAAGGCTATGCACAGAAGGAAGGAATTGACTATGAAGAAACATTTTCTCCTATAGCAAAATGGGCTACCATCTGTACCTTACTCTCTTTAGCTGCTCAGAATGGGTGGAAAGCTCATGAGATGGATGTGAAGACTGCTTTCTTGAATGGAGACTTGAAAGAGAATGTCTTCATGTCTCAGCCAGAAGGCGTTGTTGTGAAAGGAAAATAACAAAAGGTATGCAATCTTGTCAAATCCTTGTATGGCCTAAAACAAGTGCCTCGTGCATGGTATGAAAAATTAACCGAGCATCTTTTGAGGTTAAATTTTCAACATTTTGATCTTGATGATGCAACACTGTTTATAAAGAAAGTTGGAAAATCTGTTGTGTATCTTGTGGTATACATATATGATCTTTTGATGACAGGAACAATGAGAGCTATATAGCATCCATAAAGAAAGATTTGAAAAAGATCTTTGAAATGACAGATACGGGACATCTCCACTATTACTTAGGAATTGAAGTCACTCAACATCCTAAGTACATATTCCTATCTCAGAAAGAATATGTTGGAGAACTACTAGACAAATTTTGCATGATAGAATGCAACCCTATCTCTACTCCAATGGAACAGAAAATGAAGCTCACATCAAGCGAAGGAAAAGAATTTGAGGATGCGACCAAGTATCGACAACTTGTAGGAAGACTTATCTACCTTACAACAACTAGACCAAATATTTCTTATTTTGTTGGCATACTTTCAAGGTTCATGCATAAAACTTGTGAAGGACACTGGTCAGCTGCCAAAAGAGTTCTAAGATACTTGAAGGGGACTCAAGACGTTGGACTCAAGTACTCTAAGGTGGATGACTTCAAACTTATTGGGTACTCAGACTCAGATTTTGATGGCGATAAGGAGATAGAAGTATCAACTTCTGGATACACTATGAGTCTTGGATCAACATCTGTCTCATGGAGATCATGCAAACAGTCAGTTCTGACAGATTCAACAATAGAAGCAGAATATGTGGCTATAGCTGAAGCAATGAAAAAAATAGTATGGCTCAGAAAGATACTTGAATATTTGAAAGAAAAACAAGATAACTCCACTCCATTATTGATCGACAATACTTCTGCAATCAAGCTAGAATCCCTGATTCCATGATAGAACCAAACACATCAACACAAAGTATCATTTGATTCGACATCATGTAGAGGCCAAGACAGTCCATATTCGACATTGCTCCACAAATGATCAAGTTGCAGACATCTTCACCAAAGCGCTTGGACGAGAAAAGTTTGAAAGATTCATAAACATGCTCGGACTTACTAACACCCCTTCGGATTAAGGGGGGGATTGTTGGAATATAATCCGTCGGGATTATACTCTAGTGTAAATATTAGGAATATGAATAGTTACATAGGAAGGTTAAAAGGCTGGTTGGGAGATGAATCTCAACCACCATATGAAATGTATAAATGTATGCATTATCAATGGAATAAGATGAATTCGGGAGTTATTATCCAACAATATTATATTAAATTAAAAAGGTTGTATCCAAATGCAAGATCATCTAGCATTTGGAAGCTACAAGAATATAAATAAAGATAGACTTATGAAGTTGGTAACTGCAGCCATAAAGGAGTCATCTTTGGATGACCACTTGAAACAAAACCTGATCCCAAAGGGCTCAGTAATGCCTCGTATCTATGGATCTCCCAAAATCCACAAACAAGAGGCTCCTCTACAACCCATTGTTAACACAATAGGGTCACCAACTTACAATCTAGCAAAATACCTGGTGGAGAAACTAAACCTCTCATAGGAAACACCTTCTCATATGTAAAAGACTCAACACATCTAATACAGATGATGGAGAATTGGAAAATTGAGGAAAGTGACATTCTCACAAGTTTCGATGTAATATCTCTCTACACAAAGATACCAATTGACGATGCCATAAAATTCATTACAGATATAGTAAACAATGACGAAAGTACAAAACTTGTGGAAATATGTCTGAAGTCCACCTTCTTCAGCTTTAGGGGGGATATCTATGAACAAAAAGAAGGAGTGGTAATGGGTTCACCACTCTCACCAATAGTTGCCAACATCTTTATGGAAAAATTGGAAAAATATGCAATAGATTCCTCCCCCCTAAAACCAAAATGGTGGCTACAATTTGTAGACGACGTATATATAACCTGGCCACATGGAGAAGAAACATTAAAGTGATTTATTGACCACCTCAATAAATAATCCAATAGCATAAAATTCACTATAGCAAGAGAAGAAAAAGGCTGTCTTCCATTCCTAGAAGTCCTCACTATGAGGAAACAAGACTCATCTCTCGGGTACCAAGTATACAGGAAACAAACACACACCGATCGATACCTACACGCTGATTCTCACCACCACCGTGCCCAGAAAATCGGCATAATTAACACTCTAGTGACTCGATCCATCAGAATTGTAGATAAAGACCACTTAAAACAAGAGATAAACCACCTCACAGAAGCCTTTATAAACAACGGATGTAGGGAAAAAAAATAAAAGAAACCATCAAAAGATCCAACAGAAGAGAACAAAACAACATTAAGAAAAACAAGAAAGAAAATGACAAAGATACACCCTTAACAATCCTCCCCTACATCCATGGCACCACCAACAAAATCTCTAGGTTCTTAGAGAAAGAAATACATTAGGGTATCATTTTCTCCTCCTAGTTTTCTTAGGAACATGCTAGAGTCTGCAAAAGATCCTATTGAGAAAAAATGCTCGAGGGAGTCTACACCATACCCTGCTCCTGTGATAAAGTCTACATCAGTGAGACTAGTCGCTCCGTCAAGACAAGATTAAAAGAACATGGCACTGATATAAATCATTGCAGGATCAAGAACTCTGTTGTCTCACAACACTCGTGCAATACTAAGCACCATATACGTCTTGAACAAGAGGAAGTACTTGCAACTGTACCCCACCACTTCAAGCAAATGATAAGGGAGTCTCCTGAAATTGAAAAATACCCTAACAACCTAAACCGAGACAATGGCCTAAAACTTAATGACTCCTGGAAACCAGTCATTAAAATTCTTAAAAATAGAACTAGAAAGCTTGGAAAAACCTAAGACAAATTCTAAACCCTTTAACCTTAGTCTAAAACATCTAAGACAAAAAATTTTCAAATAAAATTACCTAATATACTAATTAATTAACAACTTTACTAACCATAATATTTTTAACATCACCTAATATACTAAACAATTAACAAATTCACTTACCATAAAACCTAAAAAATTACCTAATATACTAAAGAGTTGACTAACTAATTATTAGAATAAAAATACCTAATATACCAAATATACTAAAAAATTAACAATACTAGCCATAATTTTAAAAAAATTACCTCACTAATTATTATTTTAAAAATAATCAAAAAACATTTACATCTGGAAACTACCTAACATACTATTACCTATTATACCAAAGCCCTAATATACTAGAGCCCTAACTAATTATCATATTAAAATACCTAATATACTAAGTTACCTAACTATTTATTATTTTAAAAATAATCTAAAAACAACTACATCTAAGAACCACCTAACTATTTAATAAAAATATAAAAAATAGTGTAAAAAAAAATTACATCGCGAAACTACCTAACATACTATTACCTATTATACTAAATCCCTAATATACTAAATCCCTAACTAATTATCATATTAAAATACCTAATATACTAAATAATTAACAATACTAACCATAATAATAAAAAATTACCTAACTATTTATTATTTTAAAAATAATATAAAAACAACTACATCTAAGAACCACCTAACTATTTAATAAAAATATCAACCTACAAAATTATACCTAAAACCATATACAACAATAAAACTTTGAATTAAAAACATAATAAATTAATATTAAATTAAAAAAATTTAAATCAAAACTAAGTAATTAAAAAGGATTTTTTTAACATTAAAAATAAACTACATAATTAAATAGAACATAAAAAAATACATTGTTAATAATAAAAAACTTAAAAAATGAATTTCACTAAATAAAGAAACTGGTAATGTCAAAACCCTAATCCACTTAATAAACAAATATTAATAAAAATTAAAAGAGCTAGCTTACCTCATGAAGACTTCCAAGGAATCCTCTCCTAACAATAGACCTTTTTTGAGGTCTTAAACTGTCGAGAACAAAATCACCACCGCAGACTTCCTTCTCCTCTGAAAATACAGCTCCAGAATAATGAATAATGAAACCTGCATCAAGTACTATAAATATTGAAAATTACAGAAATGTTTGAGTTGAAAAATAGAGTCTTAAGCTTGCAACTGTGCCAAAGAAAACTTGGGTAACCCTTCGAAGGGTAGATTCAAACATATACACTTAAAACAGAAATGAAAAAAACATGAAATAGCCATTGCGTTGGAGTTACTCCATGACTGCTTTCCTTTTAAGTCTTTGACTAGCTGAACCATAGAAGCTTCAAACATTGCTTGGTCTTTTGTAGGGGATCCATAGAAGTGGTTACTTTGGTTCATATTTACAAACTTCCACAAGTCATCCTTCATATAACCTATAATGCCCATTAAATGATACAGATCTCGATGGTTGTCTTCAATTCAGGTATCTTGGTTTTCAATATGACGGGCCATCCAATCCATTGTTTTACTTCCTTCAGATACACTTATGTTCACTATGTCATAGAGCTATCTTAAATGTTTCCTAATTTCCTTGAGAGAATTCTAGAGGTCTTCCAGAGTAACTTCCTTGTTTGTCATTTATAATTGGGATGAAATCGGAACGAGGAGCACTGCAAGGTCCTTTGCTTGAGGACATGGAAAGCTATCTAGGCTAGTGATGCTTAGGTGCTCCAAGGAGAGAGATAAAGAATCTTTGAAGGGAAATTTTTCTAAATCAGACAACCAATTCTCTACTCTAGAAGAAGGGCCATTTATTGAGCTAAAATTTTTAGAAGTTGCTCAAGACAACCAGTTCCCATTACCAAATAAAATCTCTTTCCCACTACAATAATACCGTTGTTTTCCTTTATAGCTACCTGTCACACCTCTAACAGCATCAATACAAAGGAATATGCTTTCTACACCGATGGGATCCTTGTCTGAAACAACTGAAACGATTTTGGATCTCGAAGGAGCAGAATAAAAATTTCCTTTGGGAGCTAAAGGAGGCTTCATTTGAGAACGTTCTGGGCTCATGTGATCCTTCCTATCTGTTTGCGTTAGGCAGGGAATGCAATTAAGTGTATCACATGGGTTATGAGGGGATAGATGGGAGCTGAAAGCCATGCTGCCTGCCAGCTTGCATATCGCCAGAAAGAGGAGAAGCTTCTTTGTTCGAGAAAATTTGCTTCACCCATGCTTGACACATAATTTTGGGTATAGACCACCTTTTGGGTATATACCAGCTTTGGGACCTTTTAATCAAACAAATACTCTTAAGGGACATGAAAAAATTTGATTAAGTTTCCCGTCACTTTGGTAAAACCAATTTTTAGCTTGAAACCTTGGTTATCGAGCTTATCATCCTCTAAATTGTTACCTTGGAGGATGTGGAGATAGGAGACTTGAGCATTTGTAGTGAATTGACGAATGCACCTGTATATTCTTTTTATTTTGACCACTCCTTTTTTGTATCCATTATTCATTTTGAAGATAACTTTCTTAGAGTCTCCTAGAACAATTAGTTTGGTGATAATGATTTGCATTGGTAGACTCATTTTGAAAAAGAGCTCAAGCAACTCAACTTTATTATTGGTTTTTCAACCAAGTCCCCAGGCATATGACAATGGTATATTTCCTCTAGGATCAAAGATCATCCCACCTACACCTTCCTCCCTAGGATTGCCTTTTGAGGCACCATCGAAAAACAGGGAATAATTATTTAGCTTCGCCCACCAATGTGAGAAATCATCTAAGTTTTTCCTGATTTCCCAAGGGTGAAGAACTATATAGAATTTGGTTTGAACAAAGTTATTCGACAAAATATCTTGGCACCAAACGAGTTCATCTACATTGAGGTTCTCAGTATAAGGGAGAACCACCTATTTGGAATTCATATTTTCACTGGTCATATTAATAGATTTGAAGGTGAAGCGAATATTTATTCGCTTGTAGAAATAATATTACCAGAAAACTTGGTAAATGAGATAAGCCATAATAATATATAAATTGCTGATATGAATTGATATGATACATTTACAATGGTTGGACTTATATATGTCCATTCGTGACTTTCCAACCTACAGTCATGACTCTTTGATAATTATTAATTAATAATTAATAATTATCTATTAATATTATTTTTAATATTTATATATTTTATGTTCGTTACATTGCCTTCCCCTTAAAGGAAGCTTTGTCCTCAAAGCTTGTTTAATGAAGGACTTCTCAGTTATGAATAACGTCTTTCCATGTCTCTCTGAACTTGTAACTTTGACACTTGATGAGACATGGTGATATAATTTCCAAATCCCTGAACTGAATTGTCGCATTGTATCTGTTGTGGTCCATCCTAGATCTATTTTTATCGGAGCTCTAAGATATTTTTGTGGGACAATTCATCTCAAGCGTTGCTTGTTATGTCGATATTTTCGCATGTCCACATATGTCTTCTGTGCATATTCATTTTGAACTTGTCGTTGGTCAAAATGGTGATTATAATTAGGATGTCTATAAGGTTTAGGTGTTGTTTGTTCTTTCTTTTGGATTGCGATGATGACTTTCTTCACTTCCTCGATTTGTGCTTCTTGGTTATCTAGTATATTGTTACGATTCTGAATCTTTTCGATTCCTTCCTCTTGCGATTTTTTTTTAATTTCTAGCTCCTTGATTTGGTTATGTGGTTCCTGATTACTATTATTTACACACTGGTTTTCTTCTTGCTTTTCTAGTGATTTTCCTTCGAGGTCTTCACCGGATTGTTCCCTCTTGCTGTTGTTTTTCAATTTTTTGATTTTTGTAATCAAGGTTTTGTTGTGATTTCTTAATCTGAAAATTTCTTCAGAATTGTTGGATATTATTTTATTACTCTTTGCGATCTCTAGCTTGTGTTCTTTTTTAGAGTCACTATTTTGTTGTTGAAGAACTTTTATCTGTTGTCGATACTGGTCGACCACTGATTCTTGATCTGCTAATTTCTGTCATATTTGCGTCAGTTCTTCATCCTTGTTGTTAATGATTTTGTTCAAGCGGATTGTTTCTACTTCGTAATGACTTATTTCTTTCTTTATATCTTGATTTGTTAGTCTCTGATTGAAATCACTTTCGTCTTTTAATTTCTTAATTTGGGCATACACTTTTTCTATATGATTGTTCTGGTTGGAAATTATTTGTTCCTTGTGCTCTTTTTGCATATGATGTAATTTACTCAACATTTCCGATTTTGTATTTGTGTCTCGTAATTCTTCTCGTAATTCTTCATTCTCTCTTCGATAGTGCTTTAATTTGGCTTCTAATTTCTCTATTTGTGCTTCCAAACCAACTTCCATGGCCTCTAACTTCTTGATGATAGATGGCTATCAATTTCTTGATGAGTCCTTCTTTGATTTTGGCTTTTACGACATTATATAGTATTGATTTCTCGTCTTTTTTTATTTCACTTACTTTTTAGTATCAATTATTATGCACATTTTTGATATTTTATTTCCCTTAAGTTTTGTAAAATGTGAGTAGCTTGGGTGGTTGGGAGGAATGATTGTGAACTTCCCCACCCAGGTTCAAATCTCACTTGCTTCTTTTTTTTCTTTCCCTTTTTTTTTCTTCTTGTTTTTCTAATTCAATTTGGCTGTAGTATCCTTCAAATTTGCAGCCAGTATCCTTCAAATTTGCAACCGATATTTCTTCAAGGATTTTTTTTTTAATAATAATTTATATATATATATTTTTCGTCAATTTGAAATCTGGGAATGGCCAAAGCCAGGACTGGTCAAAGACCAAGTGGACAGAGAAACTCTGAAATTACTGAGATAAAATCTAAAATTTTTGCTAAAAGCCAGAATGAGCACAAGCCTAAGAAAGGGCTAGCTCTGATACCACTGAAGCGAATATTTATTCGCTTGTAGAAATAATATTACCAGAAAACTTGGTAAATGAGATAAGCCATAATAATATATAAATTGCTGATATGAATTGATATGATACATTTACAATGGTTGGACTTATATATGTCCATTCGTGACTTTCCAACCTACAGTCATGACTCTTTGATAATTATTAATTATTAATTAATAATTATCTATTAATATTATTTTTAATATTTATATATTTTGTGTTCGTTACAGAAGGAAAAGTGTTGAGGATCGGAATTTTTATTGTAAAAATGAGCCTGCTCCTGGCAAGCCAAATTTTACAACAAACATTTTTTGTGAGCTGTGTTCCAAATTCTTCTAAGAGTCTTCTTCTTTCCTATTTTTCCTGGATAATAACCTTTCCAATTCGTGGCCATGATGGAGAGAGTTGTTGGTAGAACAAAATTCTTACCAATAGGGCCGAGGAAGAGATTCCACACATGTATAGTGAAAGAACACTCCAGGAATATATGTTGGGATGACTCTTCTTGCTCATGACAATATTACATCTTGAGGGCCCATGGATCCTGCGTTTTCTTAGATGATATGCTGTTAGGAGCTTGTTTTTCACCAGGAGCCAATAGAAGATATTGATCTTAGGGATGTTATCTAAGTTCCATATCTTCTACCAGAATCTTTGATGAGGTGCATTTCCATTATTTTCCAGGTGCTGGTATCCTTCTTTGACTGTGTAAGTCCCAGTTTTTCCCCACCCTCTTATATATTTTTCTCTAAAATTTAGGGGGGCGATGCCATGGAGGAAAGAGGAGAAAACTTCATAGTCTAGACAAGATGGGACAACATATTTAACCTCTTCCAACTGTTCCAATCACCCCTAGATCCCCAAGCGGCGAAATCTTTAATATTATCGAAGCCATGATCTTCCAACCACCTGCGAAGAGGGAGAATATTAGCATTGGGATCTAAGGGAGGTATTCCCAATATGGAATCCAACCAGATATTGATTTTATTGTCGTTCCTAGGAATACAATACATTTTTCCTTTAATTAGACCAATAGAGGTTTTGCAAAGGTTCCATATGGTGGTTCCTTTACCAATCCAGGGGAAGTCTAGGAATTTATACTTATTCCTTTTGATGTATTTTTTTCTTATTTCCTCTATCCACCATTCGTTTGCTCCCAAAATTATCCTCCAAACCAATTTTTCTCCGAGATCACTGTTCATTTTCCCTAGTTCCGTGATTCCAAGTCCTTCATTGATTTTCTCCTCCAAGACTACTTCCCATTTAACCAGATTGAATTTTCTTCCCTAGGTCTTCCCTCCTTTCCATAAGAAATTTCTTATTTCCATACTGAAGGTGTTGATAGTAGCTTTAGGGGATTAAAAAATTGCATAGGAAAAAATGGGATAGGAAGAAAGGATGGACTTAATGAGTACCACCTTGCCTTTCAAATTTAGCCAAGTTTTGCTCCAAGCATGAATTTTCTTTTTCAATTTATGAATTAGAGGTCTCCACACCGAGATGGTTCTTTTCTTATTAACTAGAGGGACTCCCAAATATATGAAGGAGGTTCATTGAATATTCACCTAAATTCCCATTACATTTTCTATTTCTCAAAGAGAGTTAGGATTTTTGTTCCAACCATACAGCCACGACTTATTGACATTTATTTGACTTCTCGATACTTTTAAGAATCTGTCCAATATGATTTTGAAGTGCCTGGAAATTGGGTTGAAGAAATGCCCAAAAGAATAGTGTCATTTGCAAACTGAGCATGATTGATTGATTGCACACCCCTGGTGATACTAATTCCCAATAATCTCCCTTCATTTTTGAATCTATTAAGTCTTCTGCCAAGGGAGTCTGCTACAAGTATTTAAAGAAAGGGGGACATTAGACAACCTTATATGATTCCTCTTTGAGCTTGGAAAAAAGGGGTTGGGAAACCATTTATAAGAGGAGTGATCCAAGGCTTGCTGATACAATCCTTAACCCATCTTATGAAGGCTTTGGGAAATCCATATTTTTTTAATGACTTGAAAAATATAGGAGTTCCTTATTCTATCAAAACAAATTGCAAGATCTAGTTTGATTTCCATACCTGCTTCTTTGCGCATTTGACTTGAGTGAATCGCTTCTTGAACCATCAGAATATTGTTGTATATCTTCTTGTCAGATATAAAACCTCCTTGGTTTTATGAGATAAGGTATAGGATTACCTTCTTTATTCTGTTGGAGATTACTTTGGAGAGTATTTTCTATGAGGAATTGCACAAAGAGATAGGCCTATATATTTTAATGGAGGTCAAATTCTTCTCTTTGGGAATTAGTGCTAGAAAAGTGGAATTTGTAGCTCCCCCAATCCTATCGATAGCTTGAGACCAAATGATCATTTTTCAAGGTATTTTTTTATTATGTAACAAGCTCTTATATAGAAACTAATTGATATCCCATATAGGCCTAGAGCCTTATCTGGATGTAATGTCCAAACTGCTCTGCAAACTTCTTCAAAGGAGATAGGTTGAGTGAGAGCTTTTAGGTTGTCCTTTAACAATTGAGGAGTTTCGT
Organism: Pseudotsuga menziesii; assembly: GCA_001517045.1. Taxonomy (NCBI): domain Eukaryota; kingdom Viridiplantae; phylum Streptophyta; class Pinopsida; order Pinales; family Pinaceae; genus Pseudotsuga; species Pseudotsuga menziesii. Next base: position 161,962 of record LPNX010737740.1, read on the forward strand.
TGCTGAATATAGCATATCATCCTCTGAAACAAAAGCCTCGATTGTATATAGTTCTTCAAAATTCTCTTTTGTCTCCCTTTTAATTTGCTCAGGATCGCTTATTTTTTCTCCATTATATTTTATGGTGTTCCTGCTGTTGTATTCTTTGCACCGATAGTGAAAGAATTTAGAATTTTGATCTCCTTCTTTCAACCATAGACACCTGGATTTTAGGTGAAGTTCGGTTTCTTCCTTTCTCTGTACGGTGAGGAATTTATAATCTATTTCTTTTTCGTTTAGCATCATTTCTTTGGTTACTTCGTTCTTCTCCATTTCCTCTTGGATTCCTTCCAGAGTCTTATGTAAGAATTTTTTTTCATGTCTAGGATGGCTCTAGCCTGCTAGCTAGACTTTAAGATCCCTTTTTACATTTGATAATTTATGTTCCCATATTTAGCCAAGGGAACGTTGGAAAAAAAATTCCAGGCTTGAGAAATGACTTCAAAAAACACTGGTTCTAAGATCGAAACTAGTGAAAATTTGTAGGGTTGGGGACCTAGGTTACCGAAATGCTCCAAGGAAAATAAAATTGTCTTGGGATGTGAAACATAAGAAACTAAAAGCCTTGAAACTAGCAGAAGAGGATTTTCAAGGAACGAGGAGCTTACCAGAATTCTGTCCAACCTTGCTGCAATATGTCCTAGTCCAGTTCGCTTATTTCTCCAAGTATATCTTCCCTTCTTTTGTTTTATGTCTACAATCCTCCAGGATGTTATAATGTCTTATAATATTTTCCGAAAGGTTCTCTCACTTTGCAACCTCCTTTTTTTCCTCCAGGGAAATGGTAACATTTAAATATCTAGCTATATTGAATGGGAGATTCATCTTTCCATGCCTTTGCATTTCTAGTTGCATCCAGAAGGATTCCTTAGCTCCATGCACTGTGGGTCCATAATATTTCCAATCCACAATGTCTCGTGATTGTCGATACATTCAACTTCAACAAATAACCAATGTCTGTTTTCTATTGCTGAAATAAATTTAAAAAGACTTTTGTCGCACCAAGTTAGCATGCCTTCTGAAGCTCCTTACGCACTAACTACTTTCCCTTCTCTATTCTTTCAAAACTTCTTTTATATGGATAGACTACATTCCTCTTGCATTTTTTTCTCCTGGATTGTGAGAATGGAAATCTTTTCTAAGAATTTGAATCTCTGAATTGCTTCCACCTTTTGGTTTTCTCCAATACCTCTACAATTCCAGGAGACTAGATTCATTCTTTCCTAGTTCTTCAAGGTGATACTCTATCCTTTTTCCCTTCTAGATGATCTCCCGTTTGCTTGTATGACAAGTAGGGTTTGACCAGGTGATCTAGGTTCAACTGATTTCCTAGTGCCTTTTCCCTTGTTGTCTCTTGCTCCTTGTGGAATTTTTTTGGTTTCTTTCCTTCTTTGATTAGTGGCTCTATTTTTTCCTCTTTAGTTTCTAATGTGTTCTCCATCTGAGCCTTGGCTCTAGATCTCGTAATGGATCCTCCTAAATTTTGAGAATATTCTCACCTTACTTCAAAAAATGGCTGCGACGATAATGATGGCTCATAAGCTTGCCCTATCTCTTCCAGAACTAGTTCATTTCCTTGTTCTCTAGTAGGTTTTCTTCCTTGTCTGATATTATTGCTTTTGCTTGTTCTTAAGCCCTTGTTGCCAAAACATGAAATATGTTTTCTAAAGATTTTTTTTTTTTTTGCTAGTGAGTTCACTTGGCTTGTGCTTTCTTTGTTTCATTTTTTCCGAATGACTTCATTCCATTCCTCTCTTGGAATTTCTCCTTCTTCTAATTGATATTTTTTTTGTAGGACTTTGTGAAGTGCCTGTATTCATGGCATACCTTTAACTTGAAGGGGATTTGTTCATAGTCTATAGTTTGAAGATGGCTCCAACCTTCCATGTGGAGATGGATTTCTTTTGGAAGACGTTTTTCCATATCTACTTCTACGCATGTTTTAGAATAGGAAAACATCGGAGGATTTGGCTCTGATTTATCTATATATTTCCCTAGCGTGTTCCTGATAGCTTTCATATATTCGTCATTCCAGCAATGTAACGAGAGATGCAACAACTTTACCCAAATACAAACTAATGATGGAATATCATTTTCTGGTTCGAAGGACAGATTCTATTTGTTGAGATACATGCCTCTTGGTCCCATGAAGTATGGACCATTCCTGAATATTAAATATATGTCTTCTTTTTTTTCCCAAAGAAAAAGACAAAGAATCCTCTTCCACATAAATTTGTTGGAATTATCCTTGGATCAAAGGTCGTCAATTTTTGTTTAGTCAGATTTCAATAGAGTGAGGAGAGGGCCAAAGTGTAGAAATTCAGTCCTGCAGTAGATTAATTTCACCCACAACAATTAACAATTGATCATGCAAAATTATCAACAATGGAGACTGAATATGGAGCTGTAACACAAAATTATATTAACTGAGTGTACAATAGCCAACCCTATAATAACATAGGCTGCTGAATATATAGAATGCATGAGCAAATCAAATGCATAAGGAAGCATCCAAATCTAGCATAAAGCATGCTTACCCAAAATAGGCAAATCCCCCATAGGTGTAAAAAGTTGATCCCAAATATATCAAGGACCCCACCAATTAGCAAGGGCGCATAGGCAAGCTAAAGAGTGGTCAAATGGCAGCTCATACATGCTTTTGCATGGAGGAAAGAGTGGAGGAGGAAGAGGCAACAAAGCTGATTCACCTCACCTAGTCTTGCTTTCCTATGTGCCTTAAAACACTGAAAAAGCAGGGTATAAAGCAAAAAAAGTAGATGGGCACCTAGGAGGCCAGGAATAAAGTAGATTTGATTCCTAAGGCTTTCCCAAGCGCTCCATGAGTCAATAATGGCAAGTTTGAACTCTATGGATAGGCAAATAGCAACTTGCACATGGTGGGACTCATGGACTAGGCAAATAAGACAAAAATAAATGAATTAATGTCTAAGTGGGTAAATACTATGGGTTGATTATTCTAACACAAAGACCTTTAAAGTGGTCGACCAAATCTCTTTTGTGGAGATCGACTGCTTTGTATTTAGACTCCATATAGGAAAGGTTCACGTCTGGCACTTTAGCTAGTTTGAAAAATCATGAATCATGAGGGTAGGGATTATATGGACATTGCGAAGCCACAATCCTTTGGAAACCATCCACCAAGCCAACGCGACGATCATCTGGCTCCTGGTCTAGCAAATACATGGAAAGAAGGGGGCAGCAGTGCTGATGCAGCTGAAAATCCTAGGCTGCGAACCCTAGTAGAGTGAAAAAACGTTGAGGTGTGAAGAGTTTTTTTGTTAATTAATCATAAATACTTCCTAACAATAGTGAAACTACTAGATTTTAACAAAGAAAACAAATAATTAACATGTAGACACTTAGTATTCTACTTAAAAAAAACATTAATTGTGTTAGTATGAAAATGATTAGTTAAATTAGATATCTTACATTTAAAGGATCTTAAGGCACTTTCATCTATCCAAATACATTTTAAATTTTGCTCAAATGGATGAAGTGAGGTAAGTAAGGGGACTTAGTCTATAAATTATCAACATTAAATTAAATCATTTCATCAAAAAAATTTATACACTCAATATTCTAAATATCAAAATTCTAAAAAAATTAGACATATTCATGGTCTACAACCAACCATTAAACAAAAGAATCCACCCTAAAAACTTTACTAAAATATTTTGCAATTAGAACTTTTCTAATTTCATCATCTATATGCCAACTTAACTTTTACTAATCAACAAAAACTATTATGACATAATGATGGAAAAATGATGTTAGAATGTAAATAACCTTTGTTAAATTCCTACAATTTTTCTTATTATGATGAAGTACAATAATTTCATCACCTATACAAAATCTTATTTTGTAATTATAAAAATTATTGCAAATTATATAGTCATTGAAAATTAATGTTAAAACGTGAAACCATGTCTAATGATTGTTGATAAATACCTAATATTTTACATGTAAAGCGTTTCCTTTATCTTAATTATTTGAATCTTTTCAAGGAGATGCTCTCTTCATGTGACTTTCTTACTAGATTGCGTAAATTTTTTATATTCGAGAAACACAAACTTAAACTTAAATGAAATTTGGTTTTCAAATCTGGTAAGTTATTGTTGAAAATTTAAAGCAATAACTTAATGAAATCAATGTCAAATATTAAAATATGTTTGTAACAATAATTTTCCCAACCGTGAAAAGTTTATTACTTGTTAAAGGAAAATGATGTTGTGCTTTATGCAATTTTGATTTATTTAAACATATTGGGTATGCATTATAAAAGGTGCATGTGTTACCATTTGTGTGCATCATGACAACAAAATGCACACACTTTTTTTATAATTTAAAATAAAAATTAATATTTTTGTTTTTATAATTTAACATAAAAAAGAATAGTATTAAAGGTTTTATTTTATAAAAAGATATTCTTTAGAATCCATGTAGTATTTATAGTTTATTTTTAACAACTCCTTTTTCATATAGGACTTTCCTATGGTATCATTGTCCTTAGAGTGAGAATAAGATATCGTTATGAGATTTTCATCCTGACTGGTTCTTCGATCAGGGGATAAAAATGAGGTCTTATAACCTATTTAAATATTTAACACTCAAGGTACTTAAATGAGTGTTCACACCAACATAAAATATCTATATGGTGGATCTTTTTAAAAAACTAGTGCCTTAAGACCTAAATTAAGGTTTCATGAAACAAGAGCTATGGACAAGAGATAAAAATACGACACATAATATATCTAGGGGATATTTGGTCTCCAAGTGACAATATGAGTGCCATAAAGAGGGTTTGAGTTCCAATCATAATTCATAGATATTTTCGATAGTCGATGGAGGAAACTCATTCCTTATGCCCTAAACAAAAGCTTTATGGCTCAAATGCCCTTAACAATTTCTCAAGATGTTATAAATGACCTTTAGGAGACCCTTGGCATCATAATTGGGATTTTTGTCCCAGTAAGAGATTATGATGACCATAAATGGTTTTTGAGATTTTAGGATTTATGGTGTTGAAGTGAGGATATAGGTGTCATGAGGAGGTTTTGAGCACAAAGGATGTGTCATGGTTCCTTCGATGATGGTTTAGGGAGGAAACCTATAAATTATGACCAATTTCTATTTTTTTATATGATTCATCCAATTTCTATATGATATAGGTAATATTCTCTAAAAAAATACCAAAAATTGCTCAAAATTATACAATATCTTTTAAATTTTGAATATTTTTATAAATAAATCCCCCAACATTTTATAATTATTCCTAAGAATTAGTAATATTTTTTAAGGTTTCTACAGTTTAATGTAATTAGCATGTATCTTTAGAATTTTCCTACCTAAAACCACCACACTACCTATTTAGGGTATTTTTGTTCTCTAATTAAATTTCTAGGTGCCACTAAGAGGTTTTGAACACCCAAGACTACTCTAAGGGACCTCCCCATCGTAAATGGATGAAAATTGATCGTTATTCTCTAAATTAAGATTATAGCATGAATTAAAGGGCCACACATGAAACATTGATCCACTATAAAATCCTTTCTTACACGATCTTTCATTGCCAATCGATATATAAGTGCCATTTTGAGGTTTTTGATAATCATGTTGAGTCTTAAGACATTAACCATTGTCAATAGATGAAACTGAAGCTTGAAACCATGAATGATATTTTTGGGGACTAAACGCCACGAAATAGACCTCAAACCACCACAAAATAAACCTTTACAAAATATATTTAACTTCTTAATGGGGATACAAGAACCATTTATATGTCTTGAGAAACAAGTATGTGTGTCAAAGCAATGGTTGGGGGAGAATGCATGGGTATTGATGATGATGGTAGTTAATGTCCACCGAGACGAAATCTATTCTATTGAACATTGAGAGGATTACTTGGATTGTTCTAAATTTTATTTTTGTGCTCATAAATATGATAAAGAAGCATTCTTAGGTCGCCATAGTTTTAACATGTTAGAATATTAGGGAGGGTTTTATTCTAGCAAAGAATATGAAATTACGATCTAATGTGGGTATGCAGGGCATTCTAAGAGAAATCGACTTTCATCCTCAACGCTTGCAGTCTCATAGAGATGGCAAGTTATTTCCACCCACGTTATTTTAGAAGTTTTATAGTGTCCTTTTTCACTATGAATCTCATGCTAGTTCATTCTTATCTTGGATATACTAATTTTCTTCTTCAAAATAGTTAAAATAGAGAGATACTTTTGATCCTCCAAATTAGGGTTAATCAAACCCTTATAATATCTTAATATACTTTTAACCTCTAATTCTTTTTCGCCCCACATTTTCTCTTTAAACTTAAATTTGTGATAATATTTTTAATGTTATTAATATCTTGCAAAGTGGCATTCTTATCAATCCCCCAATGGTTTAACCAAGCCATTCCATCTTTATACAAGTCTCTCTAGAACCAAAATTGGTCTTGATTGGATTTTAAACTAATATTAGGAAGTCATTGAACTCCCATGTTATTTATCATGTACTTGTACATAAGGTAGTTGTGTTGGACACACGAGGCACACAGAGAGGGGGGGTGAATTTGTGAGTGCAATTCTTATTACTTTTTCAACTTTAACAATCAACAACTTAATAAATATTATGCATTACCACATCATAATTATATCATCATGAGCATTGTTATCATCAGCATAACATCATCATCAAATAGAAATCATAGCAACAGAGTACACAAGATTTTTATGTGGAAGCCCAAGTCTTGGGGGGAAAACCACAAATCTTTTTTAAAATAGTTTTCCAAAAATAACGGGAAGGAGGAAACAACCCCCTTATTACAAAGACTTCAATTTTTCAGCTACAACTAGAAGGAGGCTACAACGCCCTGATTTACAGGCTACAACCTAAAGGAAGTTGCAAATCCCTAGTTCTCTGGCTTCAACCAAAAGGAGGATACGACCCCTTTTCCTTGACCCATCCTACCACCCTGATAAGAGGATAGAAACTGCTGAACCACAATCACACTGATCATGTGTACATGCTAATCAACAATTATGCTACATTGCACAAACTGTACCATAGTGCATAACTTGTACCACACTGCACAACCTGCACCACACTGCACAACCTGTACCACACTACACAACCTGTAACAAACTACACAACCACTACCACAACTAACCACTACCCATCATATGATAACAACTCATCAACCGATCACTATCCACTATATCACACTGCTCATTAACCTATTCAATCAACTTGTACCAATCAATCGATTTCTCACATCAACCAACTCAATCAATCTGATTCTGCACACCAAACTCATTCCACCTAGGTCAAACCAAATGCTCATACAAATTATCCAAACTAAGTCAAAACAACTGCAAATAAGGAAACTTGTGTCAATCTTTCTCAATTGTACCAAGATGCTTATGTACTTGTGCCAAATCAATCATATACTTGTGTTAACCTAATAAAGTGCTCTGGTAGTCAACCAACCCTTCTTAATTTTCTTATTTCATTAAGTAAGAGACACATCTGAGAAATCAAGAGACTTCACATACGGTCAGCCAAACATCATCCAAACACACTCAACTCAATGACACCACAACCAACCTCAATCACAGTCAAGGAATACTTGACAGTTAAACATGATATACTTCAACTAAATAACCTCAGCCAAGAAGATAAAATACTTAACCAACTATGTCAAACTCAATCAATATCATAAACTATTAGACACAAAAGGATTTTTCACTCTACTCAAATCAAGTCAACAAATCAAACAAATATCAAGAAAATAGTCACTTACAACCCTATCAAAGGTTGTCATTAACAATCAATAACAATCCAACTTCAGTTAGGTCAAATACACAATGATCAACATTTGTCAAACTATTTTTCAAAGAAAACATTTAGGTTGATCAAAGAAATAACTCACAATATCTACTACTTATGTGCCAAATTCTCACTCAATACTACACTTATACAACAATCAAGATAAACACCAAGATCTATGCCAACAAAATTCAAGATAAACATCAAGATCTATATCAAGATCACATCAAGATATATGCCAAGATAATCATCATGATAGCCTCCATAACATATTGAATGACTTCAAAGAGACATACCAATATATAGCCTCACATACTAATATCAAAGAGGAACTCTATCCATGAGAGACATGTGTCATCACAAGTGAAACCATGAAGAATGAACCATAACTTATTGAATATCAAAAGATGAAGAAAAACTAGAAAATCCAAAAGAAACTATATATCATGTAATCACATAGCCCTTATAACAAGCTTTCCAATGAGCCAACAATTTTGTAATTCTGATTCTGTATGAGAAAGTTATGATAGTTTTAATGAAGATGCCCATAAATTTTTCTTTCACAAAATTTTGCACTGTTCTCTAAGGGTTGCGAAATTCCTAAGAGAATTGGTGATGAAAAAATGAAATGTTTGGTATTCTATTTATATAGTTTGTGAAGAAAAATTATTACCCTAGGCTACCATGCAATTCAAAATTACAAATAATACATTCTCTTTTGTTTGGTTGGCTCACCCAAAAAGGTGGGGTACTCCAACTTCAAAAATTCATATCTCTTCAACCTTAAGGAGTTAGAAGATGCTCCACATATCAACGAAAAATGGATTGAAGAGGAATATCTCCCTATGATGGGTTTATTTGCAAATTCTTGGTCTAACACCCTTAAATTATTCAATATGTCCAGTACATCAAAGACCCCACATATGAGGGTGACAAAGACCATACCACCAACTACAAGAGTTTCAAAATATTTTTCAAAGTATTCTTCAACATATCAAGGAACATATGTGGGATCTACCTCTATATACATCCCAATAGCCATATAATCACAAATAGGATGATCCATCATCATGTTTCAAGATCTCCATCTCATTAAAAACATATCCATTGGTTCCACTATATATATTCATCACCATAAGAGTACCAACACCCCCAAAAAAGGTGTACAAATACCTCATCGCTAGTTTGCAGCACCTTATAGGCTTCATATGCATGATCACAAGGCTACTACATGCCAATGACTATATAGAGTCCAAAGAACATCAAATGACCATATATGTGGGTTCAAGACCTAAAATTTAAGGACACCAAGCACCCCATAATAATGGGTTCCAACATACCACCATAAGTGTGGGTTCCAAGAGCTAAGTATCAACATGTAAGAGGATCAAGATATGCTATTATGCACTCAAGGACCCCACAAGAACTTAACAACCTTGGAATACATGTATTACTGTTAACCTTTTCTTCTTTTACAATAGAGCTTTTACTTTATTCAATGTTCTTCTCGATCTTTGATTTTGTCTTTAACTGAGTAGTTGTTTTTTCTAGGTCTTCCTTCAGAGAGAGGATCTTCAATTCTTGATTTTGACAAATTTATATCTTTCCTTCGAGTTATCTTGTTAGATATTATTCTATATTCTTGAATTATTCTACCTATTTGTTTAGAGAAAAGATATTGTCCTCCATCTTTCCTTTTGAATTCTGATCATTCTCATGGAATTTTTGTAGTTTATCTTTTAGTGCATGATTCCCCTTTTTTAGTTCTAAGAGGTCTTTTTCAAATTCAAAGTTTGTCAGACACACTTTCCATAACTCTGCCTTTAAGGATTTTATTTCAAGTTCTTATTTTCTTCTTAAATTCTCTTCCAATGTTTCTTTAGTCTTGTAGGAACTTATCTCATTGTATTTTTAGATAAAGGATTTTTCCTTATCTTCTAGCAGTCTTCTGAGTTTTCCAATTTCTTATGATTGCTTTTCAATTTCTATGGCTGACTTCTTAAGTTTATCTTTCAAAGATTTGGATATGGATTCTGAATCTTATAGCTTCTTCGACCTAGAGTTTCAGATTAATTATGGTATGTGTTGCCTTCTCAGACTCTTCTTGATTCCTCTTCTCATCTTTTCCCAATTTCTCTTGCAATACCTGATTCTATTCACAAATGTTTTTCACTTCTTTTGAAACATTAGTAATTTCATTGTCTATCATAATATCAACTAAACTCCTATCACTTATCGAAGAGCAAGAATTTTCATCATAATATGAAGTATTGCATTCAATTAATTCATAATACATCTTATTTTCTGTACTTGATAAACATATCTTATTAAAAAAATTACAAACAAAGTGTTTATGGGACGTACCTTCATACTTACCTAGATCTTGTACTGACCTGTCTTCTACTTCTTTTTCTTCATTTAGCTTCATTATTTTGAACGACAATTCTTCAACTGAGTCGCACTTTCCTAATTTCTCCTTTTGGATATCTATTAGATATTCAAGCATTAATTCCATAACCTATGCTTCCTCTTCTTTATTGGAGTAGTATTTCTCTAATTTGAGCCATAGTTCCTTAGCTGAGATGCACTTCCCTATCTTCTTCTTTTGGATATCTATTAGGCCTTCAAGGATAGATTCCATAGCCATAGAATTTTTTTTCTTTGCTTCTTTCTGAGATGATGTTTTCACTTTCTTTAGAGGTGTATATCCAGTAACAACTGAATTCCATACGCCAATTTCCTCAAGATAAGTATGCATTCTCATTTTCCAGATCAATTAATAATTTGACTCACATGACAATGGTACTCCATTCACTAAGAACCCCATGGTGTGAAAAAATCTCCTCAAGCTAATAAGGATTTTTGTGAAGGACCGGCTCTGATACCAATTGTTGGACACACCAGGCACACAAAGAGGGGGGGTGAATCAATGTGTGTATTTTTTATTACTTTTTCAACTTTAACAATCAATAAATTATTCAATATTATGCATTATCACATTATCATTATATCATCATCAGCATTGGTATCATCATCATCACATAGAAATCATAGCAACATAGTACACAATATTTTTATGTGGAAACCCAAGTATTAGGGGGGAAGCCATGAAATCCTTTTTAAAATAGTTTTCCAGAAATAATTGGAAGGAGGAAATAACCCCCTTATTACAAAGACTTCAATTTTCTAGATGAAATTGGAAGGAGACTGCAACATGAAGGAAGCTACACCTCCCTGGTTCCTTGGATTCAACTGGAAGGAGGCTACAACCCCCTTTCCTTTCCCTATCCTGCCTCCCTGATAAGAGGATAGAAACTGCTGAACCACAACCGCACTAATCCTGTGGACCTGCTAATAAACACTTGCACTGCATTGCACAATTTGTACCACACTGCACAACCAGTACCGCATTGTACAATTTGTACCACACTACAAAACCTATACCACACCACAAAACTTGTAACACACTACATAACCTATACCACACTGCACAACCACTGCCATGAATAACCACTGCTCATCTTCTGATCACTACTCATCAACCGATCACTGTCCACTGTATCACACTACTCATCAACCTGTACCAATCAATCGGTTTCTCACATTAGCCAACTCAATAAATTTGAGTTTGTACACCGAACTGATTCTACCTAGGTCAACCAACTGCTCATACAAATTAGCCAAACTAAGTCAAAACAACTACACATAAGGAAACTTGTGCCAATCTTTTTCAACTGTACCAACATGGTTGTGTACCTGTGCCAAATCAATCATATAATTGTGTTAACCTAATCAAGTGCTCTGGAAATCAAGTAGCCCTTCTTACTTGGCCTAGTTCATTAAGTAACAGACACATTTGAGAAACCAAGAGACTTCACATATTGTCAACCAAAATTTTCCAAACACACTCAACTCAATGACACCACAACCAACCTCAATCGTAGTCAAGGAATACTTGACAGTTAAACATGATATACTTCAACCAAATAACCTTAGACAAGAAGATAAAGTACTTAACCAACTATGTCCAACTCAATCAATATCATAAAATCTTATACACAAAATTATTTTTCACTCTACTCAAATCAAGTCAACAAATCAAACAAATATCAAGCAAATAGTCACTTACAACACTGTCAAAGGTTGTCATTAATAATCAATTACAATCCAACTCCACTTAGGTCAAAGACACAATGATAAACAATTTTTGAACTAGTTTTCAAAGAAAACATTTAGTTTGATCAAATAAATAACTCACAAGATCTACTACTTACATGTCAACTTCTCATTCAATACTACACTTATACAACAATCAAGATAAACACCAAGATCTATGCCAACAACATTCAAGATAAACATCAAGATCTATATAAAGATCAAATCAATATATATTCCAAGATAACCATCAACATATCCTCCATAAAATATTGAATGACTTCAAAGATATATACCAATGTATAGCCTCACATACTAAGATCAAAGAGGAACTCTATCCATGAGACACATGTGTCATCACATGAGAAACCATGAAGCATGAACCATACCTTATTGAAGATCACAAGATGAAGAAAAAATAGAAAAAACCAAAATAAACTCTAGATATTTCCATCACATATCCCTCTTCATAAGCTTACCAATGAGCCAAATTTTTTTTTAATTCGATTCCGTATGAGAAAGTTATGCCAGTTTTAGTGAAGATGCCTGTAAATTTTTCAGTCACAAAATTTTGCACTGTTATCCAAGGTTACGAAATTCCTAAGAGAATTGATGATGAAAAAATGAAATTTTTGATATTCTATTTATATATGTTGTGAAGAAAAATTATTACCTTGGGTTGACATGCAATTCAAAATTACAAATAATTAAATTCTCTTTTGTTTGGTTGGCTCACCCAAAAAGGTGGGGTACCCAAACGTCAAAAAATCATATCTCTTCAATCGTAAGGAGTTAGAATATGCTCCACATATAAACAAAAATGGATTGATGAGAACTATATCCCTATGATGTATTTACAAATTCTTTTTCTACACCCTTAAGCTATTCAATATGTCCAGGACATCAAAGACCGCACACATGAGGGTGCCAAAGACCATACCACCAACTACAAGAGTTTCAAAGTATTCTTCAACATATCAAGGAGCATATGTGGGCTCTACCTCCATCTACATCCCAATATCAATATAACCACAAATAGGACCATACGTCATCATTTCTAAAGATCTCCATATCATTAAAAACATACCCAATGGTTCCACTATATATATTCATCACCATAAGAGTACCAAAACCCCCAAAAAAGTTGTACAAAGACCTCACCACTAGTTTGCAGCACCTTGTGGGCTTCATATGCATGATCAAAAGGATACTACATGCCAATGACCATATAGATTCCAAAGAACATCAAATCACCATATATGTGGATTCAAGACTTAAACTTTACAGGACACCAAGCACCCCATAGTAATGGGTTCCAACATACCACCATAAGTGTAGGTTCTAAGACCTAATTCTCCACATGTAAGAGGATCAAGATCTAATATTGTGCACTCAAGGACCCCATAAGAACCTAACAACATCAAGACCATCCAATTCAAACAATGGAATTCACCATGAACACATCAAGGACTCTACACACATGAGCCACATCATCGATCCAACAACCAATCAAGATACCAAAACAAGTACATGCATAACAAGCAGCACAAAGACTAGTAACCAAAGATCAACCTTGAGTAAGGAACTCGACAATGGACTCAAATGGTGCAATGATACAAATTAGGGGCACTTGGGAAAGTCAATGGGTAACTAGGGATTTTGTCATTGTTTTAAGGCCTCCAAGGGATTCAAGCTTGAGCTTGGACAAGATCAAAAAGTTTCCTCTAACACAAACAACCACAAACTAAACGCTAAACCTCAGGGGATCCATAAGGGGCACCAAGGACTCAATAGTTGGCATCAATGACAACTTAATCAACAACTTGGTCTTAGTGATGCTCTCGATAAGACTCAATTCTAGAAGGAGAATAGCACATGGTAATGGATGAGGCCTTTGGTCACCCAAATAACCTTATTATGAGATTTGGTCTTTAAGTGGGGGTATGTGTGAGGACCCTGCAGCAAACAAGTAATCAAAATACACGATATAGCAGCAGAACTCAAAATCACTTTTATATTAATCGTAGGCCACTTCAAGGGGGAAGCCTCCTTTGAGCAAGCTCAATACAAAATAACTTCACGGTACCTTCCTTGGCCTCAAAACACACTTATATATTAAAAATAGGCGCCAATACTATGGGTCAAAACCATGGGCCAATATAAACTATGGATCAACAAATACTACAGGCGGCTTACAAAGCATATACGCCCAATAACACAAACTATGGATCAACAATTACTATGGGACGACTTACAAAGCATATGCGTCCAACAACAATATACTAACACGGTAAAGAGAAGGATTGACATGGGTTCCTAACATCCCCTCCCCCTTAGAAAAATCTTTGTCCTCAAAGCTTTAGATGTGGAAATTGTCACTGAATCTGAAGGAGTGGTTCCCACGTAGCATGCTCGGGCTACATTCCATGCCGTTGAATTAAGACCTCTGTGAGAGAGCGAGAGCGAAGCTGACGAGTGCGCTTATTGAGGACAGCCTCCAGCTCCAAAAAGATGGATCCTTCATTATCCAGTTCTGGTAAAATAGTCCGGCCTTTGATGTTGGTGCCAAGAACTTTCTTCAGACAAGAGACATGAAATACTGGATGAATGCAGGAAGAAGGAGGAAGTTCCAATTTATAAGCAACAGACCCAATATTCTGAAGAATCCTATATGGCCCATAGAACTTTGGAGTGAGCTTATGAAGCCCTTTGATTTTTAGTGAGGATTGCTTATAAGGCTGGAGACGAAGAAAAACCATATCACCGGCTTCAAAAGTGCACTCAGAACGGTGCTGATCAACTTGTTTCTTCATGCAATTTCTTGCCATGTGAAGGTTTTCGCACAAAATGCGAAGAACCTCATCGCAGTTTCGAAGGACCGTGTCAACTTCCTGAACTGGAGAACTACTGGGGGTGTAAGGAAGAAGAATTGGTGGTGCCTGACCATAAACTGCTTCATATGGAGTCATTTTAGAGGCAGTGTGGTAAGAGGTATTGTACCACCATTCAGCGAGAGGGAGCCACTTTTCCCATTGATGTTGTTTCTCAGAGGAGAAGCAACGAAGATAAGTTTCCATGCATTTATTGATAATTTTAGTCTGACCATCTGTTTGGGGGTGATAACCTGAACTCATCTTTAGTTTGGTGCCAATGTGGTGAAAGAGTTCTGTCCAAAAATGATTGGTGAAAGTCGCATCACGATCCGAGACAATGGAAGAAGGCATTCCATGAAGACGAAAGATCTGGTCCAGGAAAATTTGAGCAATGGAAGAGGCTATATAGGGATGGATGAGAGCACAAAAATGACTATATTTGGAGAGGTGATCAACCACAACCAAAATCATAGTCTTCCCTCTAGATTTAGGGAGCCCTTCAATGAAATCCATAGAAATATCTGTCCATATCCGGGTATGTATGGGCAAGGGCTCGAGCAATCCCGGAAGGGGTGTTGTTTCACCCTTATTGCGCTGGCAGGTATCACATTCAGCCACCATCTGTTGAATTGTCCTTTTCATGCCCTGCCAAAAGAAGTTGCACCGTGCCCATTCATACATTTTGTGGAAACCATAGTGCCCAGCTGACGGAGAAGCATGGAGTTCATAGAAGAGATCTTGTTGAAGAGCTGTGTTCTGGGGAAGCACTAGACGACCCTTGTATCTCAGTGAAGCACCATCCCAAGAGTAATGTGGGACAGCAGAAGGGTTGTTGTCCAAGCATTGGATGATGTGAGATAATGAAGAGTCATTGACATAACCCTGTTGAACTGATTGCAAAAAATTTTGAATAGGCATAGAAATAGCGGAAAGAGAACCTTGGTCATCAAATGTGCGAGAAAGGACATCCGCCACAATATTGTCCTTACCCTTCTTATAAGTGATCTCATAGTCATAACCCATGAGTTTGCTAACCCATTTCTGTTGTGTTGGGGAGGATACATGCTGTTCTAGGAAATATTTCAGACTCTGGTGATCAGTCTTGATGCAGAAATGATTCCCTAAGAGGTAGGGTCGCCACTTTTGTACTGCATTCAAAATAGCCATCATTTCCTTCTCATATGTAGACGCATCTAAATTCTTACCAGAAATGGATTTGCTGGTGAATGCAATGAGGTGTTCATCTTGAAGGAGAACAACACCAAGTCCATTGTCGCAAGCATCACTCTCAATAGTCAAGGGATTGGAAAAATCAGGCATAGCTAGAACAGGTGTCGTACACATAACTTGTTTCATCTTGTCAAATGCACACTCAGTAACATGTGCCCATGTAAAAGAATCCTTTTTCAACAGAGCAGTTAATGGAGCTGAAATCTTCCCATAATCCTTGACAAACTTGCGGTAGTATCCAGTCAACCCCAAAAAACCACGAAGGCTCTTAAGTGTCTTAGGAGGCGGCCAATTGTTCATGGGAACGATTTTGGCAGGATCCACACGAACCCCTTGTGCTGAGATAATGTGCCCGAGATACTCAACTTCCTTTTGGCCAAAAACACATTTAGACTTTTTGGCATGGAGATGATGATCAGAGAAAAGTTGCATTACAAGAGCTAGATGCTGGAGATGTTCAGCCCATGTTTTACTGTAGATGAGGATATCATCAAAAAATACCAGAATGAATTTTTGCAAATAGGGTCGAAATATTTTATTCATCAAGGCCTCGAATGTGGAAGGAGCATTAGTGAGACCAAAGGGCATGACCAAAATCTCATAGTGGCCATCATGTGTGTGGAAAGTTGTTTTAGGTATATCATCCTCATGAACCTGAATTTGATGATACCCAGAGTGAAGATCCAACTTGGAGAAAAATTGAGCACCATGAAGCTCATCAAGAAGCTCATCAACAACAGGAATTGAAAACTTATCCTTGATGGTGAGGTGATTAAGTGCTCGGAAGTCAATGCAGAGGCGCCATGACCCATCTTTTTTGCGGACAAGAAGAACTGGTGAAGAAAAGGAACTTGTGCTTGGGCGAATAATACCTTGATTCAGTAAGTCCCTAACGAGGAGTTCAATCTCTGTTTTTTGGTGAAATGGGTAGTGATAGGGCCTGATGTTGGGAGAAATGCCACTAGGAAGGAGCTGAATACGATGGTCCTCTGGTCGTGAAGGTGGAATTTCCACTGGTTCAGTAAAACCACTTGTATATCGATACAGAATTTGTTGGAGATCCAAAGGAGTAGTGGGGTCCGCTGATGGTTGCATTTGAATGGAATGGAGCTGAGCGATGACACCATGGGAACTCTTCTTAAGGAGTTTTTCCATGCGATGTGAACTGATGATGCTGAGAGACCCTGGTTGTAATCCTTTCAATGTGTGTTTGTTTCCATTGGGGGAGAACTGCATCCAAAGTTTAGCAAAATCCCATAATATGGGGCCAAGTGTGCGCAGCCATTGAGCGCCCAAAACCACATCACATCCACCTAAGGTCAAGGCAAACATGTCAGAGCGGAGGTTATAATCTCCCATAGAGATACACACATTACGACACTTCCCTTTGCAAGGTAAGGTGCCCCCATTGGCATCCATGACTTCAAAGTTGGAGCAAGGATGGATAAAACAATCGACTTGTTTGGCGATCCGAGGGTCAATGAAATTATGAGTGATGCCAGAATCAATGAGTATTGTAAGAGGAATCTTCTTGAAGTAACTGCGTACCCACATTGTTTGGGGGGAAGTGACTCCAGCTAAAGCATGGAGGGATATCTCGGGCTGGTCGTCCTGAGATGGAGGGTCAGTAGGCAGCTCCTGAGTGTCAACCGGAGCATCCATTGTATCAAAAGCTTCTTCACCAATTTTAGAGGCAGGTGGAGAATCCAAATCCAAGAGATAGAGCTTTTGTTGAACACATCGATGTCCCCAACTGAATTTCTCATCACAATTATAACAAAGCCCTTTTTCTCTGTGTGCCTGCATCTCTGTTTCAGACAAATGCTTGATTGGAGGTGAGCGAGGACCTAGCAGAATGGGAGGTCATTGAGAACCCATATTTCGAAAGGGAAAAAAAGAGGATTTGGAGCACTGTTCGGCTGCCATCTTGTCTTCTGCCAACTTAGCCAACCTTAGGGCTTCCATCATTGTGTTGGGGCTGAACATTTTGACCTCAGAACGAATTGCATCCTTTAGACCACTGATAAAACAACTCCGGTAGAAGTCATCAGGTAATCCTTTAGTGTGATTAGCTAGTTTCTCAAATTCATTTTAATACTCTTTCACAGTGCCAATTTGGAGAAGTTTAGTGAGAGCTCCTATGAAGTCATCAAAAGCACTAGGACCAAATCGTTGCAAAAGGAGCTGCAAAAATCAGGCCATTTTGGCTCTTCATGAGCTTTGATGTACCAACGATACCATTGAAGAGCTTCCTGTTCCAAATGAAAGGAGGCAAGTGGAACTTGGTGGACATTAAAAGTATTATGAAAACTGAAATACTATTTGGCACGATAGATCCATCCAGTCGGATCAGTACCATTGAAGCGAGGAAAATCTAGCTTCAGACCACAAAAATTGTTGGAAGAGGAGAACCCATTGTTTGATGAAGACTCGGACTGTCGTCTGGTGTTCATAGCTGAATGCTCAAGATGGAGACCAAGAAATTTTTCATCCAGTTCCTGGAGTTTGTCTTGGATGCCTGCAAGTGCTTCCTCCATGGTTTTTTCTCCTATGCGGGTGACAACCATAACTAGGAGGTTTTTTTTTTTTTTTGTTGGGGGGGGGGGGAGTGGGTAGAAAAAAAAAACAAAAACTGTTTCAGTAGAGGAAAATCTGGATTTGGGAAAAAATCGGAAGGGTAATTAGGTTTGAGTAAGTTTTGGACACTGTCGAAAGGACAGGGAAGCAAAAAATGGGGATTTAAGGAGCGGGGTGAAAGAATGAGAAAATTTGGTAGAGAGGGACAAAGAAGCAGACTGAGGAAAGGAATACGAATGAAAAATTTGAAGGCATTTGGGTAAAAATCGAAGGAGTTATCACAAACCCTAAAAATAGACAAATGTGGGATTTCGGGTTTTGGGAAGTGGAATTTGAGATAGGGTCTTCAGGAATGAAATATGCATAATGGAATTGCAGAGGTGTTAGTGAAGTTTCAGGGAAAATAGAGTTGAAACCAATGGAATATGTTTTAGAATAACCTTATTGTAGGCTTATCAATGATTGATCACTGTAAGGATCGATAATAAACGAGACTTACGTCTATGCAAGATTAGATGATTTAGATCGTGGTAGGAGCAAATCCATGGTTGAAAGTTGATTTAGTAGGTTGGAGTTACATTTGAGATAACCCAACACTTCCTAAGTTAAGTCATCCTCACCATTGTAGATTGTGTGGTGGAGATCTATAGCTAATATGGATTTTGTTGATTTAATAGCGAGGAGGACAAAGAGGGAGTTGGGTTACGAAATCAAAAACTAATGACCAAGAAGGATATTGAGATCAATGAATGAGGTTGATCATGGAAATGGATCAACGAATTCTAGTTATTTTGCAAGGAGAACTAGTTTAGATTGATAAAATCCTGATGTGCGCAGAATTTGAGTAAAATACACCTTATGATATTTACGGTCCACCGTCAATCTAGATCTGATGACCCTCATGGATTTTATAGATTCAACTAGCAGGTGAGTTAACTGCTAAGATGGGTGCGATATTTTAATTCAAACAAATTTAATACATTTGAAGTCCACCGTTTATTGGTGGGGACCCTGGTCTGACGACGGTAAAGTCATTTCTCTGGGTGAAGTGACAAGAGGTTAACACGGGTCATTGTGAGTGAAATTCCATTAAGAAATGATTGACAACATGGATGGTCCAGATCAGTTGAGAGAAATGTGGAAGCCAGTTTTGAGAAGATCGACGATGGAGAATGATTTCCGCACAAAGGAAAGGGAGGATCCAAGAATGCACATTTGATCATAGATCAACAGACAGGAGTTAATCCTCAAGATAATCAATGGTTTAGAAGAAAAGTGGAAGGTGGATAATCGTGAAAAGACTTTGGGAAATGTCATAGTTCCGCTAACCAAAATTTGGAATATCGACAGTTTGGAAAACATCCGCATAAGATCGATGGTACAAAAATATGGGTTCAGAAAGAAGACATCATGGAATGATGTTTGGAAAAAGTCACATATCTGATATCCAATTTCCATATCAGATCAATGGTCACAAAGAGATCGAAGAATATCAATGGTGCTGAATGATACTAGAACGAGATCGACGATGTAGAAAGATTGGTTCAGAAAGCGGAAATCATGGGATGATATTTGGAAAAAGTCACATATCCAATACTCAATTTTCATCTCAGATCTATAGTCAGGAAAAATCATGAAATGAGATCAATGACTCAAGATGATTGTAGAAATATAGGTTGTGGAAGAACACCATTGGAAGATTAAATAGTAAATTGATTAATAGTTCATTATTTTAGTTGTTTTGAAGAATCACAACAGTAGTAGATTACTATACATATCAGTAATAAAATGAGGAATTAATTTCTCATGAAGAGGCACAATCGAAGAGTGAAATGGTGCAATGGTGAAGAGATGCATCCATAAGAAACGTGAAGGTATTTATACATAGAGGGATGAGTGAGAGAAATCATCTATCTGGTACATATCATAGAAGAAGAAGAGGAAAGTGAGTGTGACAGAGATTGGAGGGTAAAAGAATATGGAATATTACTAAAACCATATTATGGTGGTAGGGTGGCACTAGGGAAGGAAACAAGCTTGCAGGGGTTTGTAGCCTCCTTCCAGTAGAAGCTGGTAAATAGGGTGTGGTAACATCCTGTTAGTTGTAGCTAACAGAAGAGCAGGTTGTATCCTCCTTCTAGTAGTTTGCTGGTAAATAGAGTGGAATAGCATCCTTTCCTGTACCAGTAGGAAAAAAATATTTGTAAACAAACAATTTTGCAGTAATAGGAAGTATTGGTGGTTTACCCAATTGGGATTCCACAATAAATTTGTGGTATGTGTGTTCTTGTTGATCATGTATTTTAATGAATAAATTAAAAGTGGTTTTATATTTTTAAAAAGTTATAATACTGATTCTTCCCCCTTCTCAGCATTTTCCATTATACCAACAATTAGTATCAGAGCAGGTTCCTTCACCACAGTTTAACCACTGGAAGGAATATCCTATTAAAAAAAAGCAATATGGATCAACAATAAGGATTAGCCACTGAAATACCTCCATTATTCACAGGATAAAATTATGCATAGTGGAGTGTGAGAATGAAGTGCCATCTGATGTCCCTTGGATGGAAGGTCTGGGCAGCAACTGAAAAAGAGTATAAAACTGGAGACTAAGCACCTACAGACCCAGAGGAAATAGGCCAATATGAAGGTAATTCCAAATCCCTAAATGAAATCTTGATTGGATTGACAAAATATGTAATTACAAAAGTTATATGATGCAATACTTCTAAACAAGCCTTGGATAAGTAAAAAGAGTACCTATGATGGGGCATCTAAAGTCAAAGAATCCAAGCTTCAGACATATAGAGGGTAGTTTGAAAGCCTTAAAATAAAATAAGAAGAAAATATTGGGGAATATCTTCAAAGAGTAGATGAGGGTGTCAATGCTATTAGGGGTATTGGAGGAAAATTAAAAGAAGGAGAAGTGGTGAGCAAGGTACTAAGAACATTGCCAATAAAATATGAATCAAAAGTGTCGACTCTAGAAGAATAGGATGAACTTGATGACATGATAATAGATGAACTACATGGGATCTTCACTGCATATGAGATGAGGATAGGACAAAATGAACCCTCAAGAAAAGAGGCAAAATTTAAAGACCTGTCCAAGAACCAATTAGAGTACCTAGATGATGAAGAAGCCCTTTTCATCAGTAAACTTGAGAGATGAACAATTAGTATCAGAGCAGGCTCCTTCACCATAGTTTAACCACTGGAAGGAATATCCTATTAAAAAAAATCACTATGGATCAACAATAAGGATTAGCCACTGACAGACCTCCATTATTCACAGGATAAAATTATGCATAGTGGAGTGTGAGAATGAAGTGCCATTTGATGTCCCTTGGATGGAAGGTTTGGGCAACATCTGAAAAAGAGTATGAAACTGGAGACTAAGCACCTACAGACCTAGAGGAGCTAGGCCAGTATGAAGGTAATTCCATATCCATAAATGAAATCTTGATTGGATTGACAAACTCTGTATTTACAAAAGTTATATGATGCAAGACTTCTAAACAAGCCTTGGATAAGTAAAACGAGTACCTATGACAGGGCATCTAAACTCAAAGAATCCAAGCTTTAGACATATAGAGGGCAGTTTGAAAGCCTTAAAATAAAAGAAGAATAAAATATTGGGGAATATCTTCAAAGAGTAGATGAGGGTGTCAATGGTATTAGGGGTATTGGAGGAAAATTAAAAGAAGGATAAGTGGTGAGCAAGGTACTAAGAACATTGCCAATAAAATATGAATCAAAAGTGTCGACTCTAGAAGAACAAGGTGAACTTGATGACATGACAATAGATGAACTACATGGTATCTTCACTGCATATGAGATGAGGATAGGACAAAATGAACCCTCAAGAAAAGAGGCAAAATTTAAAGACCTGTCCAAGAACCAATTAGAGTACCTAGATGATGAAGAAGCCCTTTTCATCAGCAAACTTGAGAGATGTACTAGGAAATACAAAGGAAATATACCCTTGAAATAATCTAACTATGGAAGAATTGGACATTTTTCCAATAAGTGTCCTTACCCAAAACAAGAGGAGAGTGATCATGAATAATCTTGTTGTCATAAGGGTAAGACCATGGGTAAGAAAAAGTTTAAGAAAAAGAAGAAGAACTTCTAGTTCCAAAGGATATAGTGATGATGAAAGTGAAGATGCAAAAATCTTATTTATAAGGACAACACATTCAGATGAGGAATCAGAAGTGGACGTAGAATTTCAATACATGGTTGTTGTTGATGAAATTGAAAAATGCAGGAAAAGAAACAAAGTTTTGAAAGAGAAATTATCAAATTACCAAGAAGAAACAAATCAAATTATTATGTACTTGAACAACTGGCTTCAAGAGGCCAAGAAGACCGAAGAGGATCTAGTATTTCTCCTTAAGGAGAGAATCCAAGATTCTGAAAAACTTGAAAAAAAGATTATTCAACTTAGAAAAGGGGTTGATGGAAAATATATCAAATCAAAGTTTGATAACAACTCAAGGATATTAGATGATATCTTAAGTAGCCAAAGACCATTAACTGATAAAACTAGTCTAGGATATGAGAAACTAAATGAGCCAGAATATTCCTCTGTCACAAAACAAGGTGGAAATGAAAGAAGCTATGATGCAATAAAGAGTCCTGTTAAAAGGGAAGAAAGCAAGAAATATGTTTCATCCTTTAATGACAAAGACATAAGTAATGAGGTGTCTAAGATACCAATGACAAATAGATATTAGAAGATATTTTTGGGTCATTGTTACTCTTGTAATAATTTTGTTCATAAATCCCTAAAATGTAGAGCTTATGGAAATTTTTAAGAATATAAGAAAGATACGTCTAGTAAACCAAAAGGAAGAAATCATAACCGGTTTGGACCTCTTCAAAGATATGACATAGAGTGTTACAAATGTAATAACTTTGGACATATGGATAGAGAATGTAAACTAAAGAAGAGTGTTCAGTAGAAGTTTAGAAATAGTGGAAGAAGATGGAAGTTGTGAAGCAAGAAGATCAAAGATTCCTCAAACATAAAAGGAAATTCTATGGATACTGTCATTGCTGTCATAAGTTTGGTCACAAGGCTACTGACTACAGAACCAAGGGAAAAGATCAAAGTTTGATAATGAAACAAGACAAAAACACAAAAGATAATAAATGGCAAGTAAGCAAGATACCTCATGGGAAGATATGGAGGAAAAATTCATATTACAAGAACTCAGAAGAAACAAAAATTTAAGACATCATTGAGGTCTCCAAACAAGATTATGACCATAATAGTGCCATAGATAGAAATGACATCCATTATGAGGAAAATCAAGATGTAGATGTAAACGAATACGTTGATGAAGATGAATATGAAGGTGATGTAGAAGGATATAGAGATTATTGTGAAATTTGTTTCTAAATATCTCTCATGATTTAAAGAGAACCTTGAAAATAACTTTAGAAGGGAT
The DNA here is from genome assembly GCA_001517045.1 of Pseudotsuga menziesii. NCBI lineage: Eukaryota > Viridiplantae > Streptophyta > Pinopsida > Pinales > Pinaceae > Pseudotsuga > Pseudotsuga menziesii. The sequence continues at coordinate 186,140 of LPNX010737740.1, forward strand.
CATATACTCAGGGGGAATTAAAGTCAGAAGATTCCAATTGGTATCTAAGAAAAAATTCAATCGGTATCTAATGTTGAAGTATACTGAACGCTATCTTCCTCAAAGATAATAGATGATTAAGGTTAAATGATAAGATTGGTGTATGGTTAACATAGAGAAAGTGAATGCCTATGAAGTAACATGAGAACAACAAAATGTGTGATTCATGAAGACCACGAAGTCTAAAATCCAATAGAAGATAAAGTTCTTATGTTTACTTATAATTTAAAGTCATCACACATAAAAATTGTTGACAGTAGAAGAAAACTCAAGTCTAATATAAAATGTAAAAATTTTCGGTCTATTGAAAAGTGCCTGGATGAGTAAAAATAACAATGAAGATTGTGAAGGAACAATGGATATTTTAAAAATATATGTATATCATTTTAAGGAAGTTCTTTCTAAATTTGTCTCTCAAACTTATAGCAAAGCATGTTTTTATCTCAGACCAAGGATTATGTGATGACTTCTTAAGAAGAGCAAGTAGTATAATATAGTTTTCTTAAGGAAGAATTTGTGGAATAAAAAATAATGCTAAGTGTAAACTCTATCACAATTTTGGTAAAGGAGAGGAAGTGCAGTGAGAGGGGGATTTTATGGATCTATCATTCAATTTATCATTCAAGAACTTGTTGTAAGAAACGAAATGTTAAAATAAATTATAATACATTTGTTAGTACCAAGTCTAGTTAACAAAGGGAAGAGATATGTTAGAAAGGGTCATTGTCAGAAAGAAGAAAGACATGAAATATTATATCAAAATGGGTACATAAATGGCATAACAGGTTATCCTTTGTCATTGTTGTCAAAGGGGGAGAATGTTTAGATGTTGCCATTAATTTCAAAGGGGGATATTGTTGAAGAATATAGTTGACATTGATGTCAAAGGAGTTCACAAATGACAAAGGAATAACCAATAGACATGTAGCAGGATGAAATCAGTAAAAGACAAAGGATCCATTACATGGATTATCATTAATGTCCAAGGAGTTCATCAATGACAAAGGAAAATCAATAACAGGGTTGATGAGAAGGGAAAATAAGTAACAAGTTTGAAGAGAGAAAAGAGAGATAAATTGATCGATTCTTTGATCAATCAACATGGGAGAAAGAGCATGAATTAATCAATTAGATCATTGATATTTCATGAATGGAATATGTTTCAGAATAACCTTGTTGTAGGTTTATCAACGATCGATCACTGTAAGGATCGATAATAAAAAAGACTTAAGTCTGTGCAGGCTTAGATGGTTTAGATCGTGGTAGGATCAAATACACGATTGAAAGTTGATTTCGTAGGTTGGAGTTACATTTGAGATAACCCATCATTGCCTAAGTTAAGTCATCCTCATGATTGTAGATCATGTGGTGGATATATGAAGGTTTCGGAGTTCTACGACTGATATGGATATCGATGATTTAATATCAAGGAGAATAAAAAGGGAGTTGGGAAGAAAAATCATAAACTAATCACCAAGAAGGATATCGAGATCAATGGATGAGGTTGATGATGGTAGTAGATCAACAATTGCGAGTTATATCACAGGGAGAATTAGCTCATATTAATAAAATCCTAATGTGTGCAAAATTTGAGTAAAATCCACCTTATGATATTTGGGGTCCACCATCGATCTAGATCTTATGGTCCTCATGGATTTTGGAGATCAACTAGCAGGTGAGTTAACTACTGAGATGGGTGTGAAATTTTAATTCAAACAAGTTTAGTACATTTGAAGTCCACCATTGATTGGTGGGGACCCTAATCCGACAATGGTAAAGTAATTTTGCTGGGTGAAGTGACAAGAGGTTAACATGGGCCAATGTGAGAAAAATTCATTAAGAAATAATTGACAACGTGGATGCTCTAGATCAGCTGAGAGAAATGAGGAAGCCTATTTTTGAGAATATCGATGATGAAGAATGATTTCCACACAAAGAAAAGGGAAGATCAAGAATCCACATTTGATCATAGATCAATGGACAAGAGTGAACTCGTAAGAGAATCAATGGTTCATAAGAAAAGAGGAAGGAAGAAAGGGAAAGGTGGAGAATCATGAAAATACTTTGGGAAATGTCACAGTTTCGCTACTCGAAATACAAAAGACCGATGAATAGGAAAACATATGCATAAGATCGACGGTGCGGAAAGATTGATTTGAAAAGCAGAAATTGTGGAATGAGATTTGGATAAAGTCACATATCCAATATTTGTTTTCCATCTCAGATCAATGGTCACTAAGAGCTCAAAGAATATCAATGGTGCAGAATGATACTCGAACTATCACATGCCCCAATTTTGCAAAAAAACAATTTTATATTATTTGAGGAACAATATGTTAAATTTTATGCTAAGTTGTAATTGATGACCCAGTGGGGTCAAGGACATTTAATGTAAACTCTAAATATTTTATTTATAAATAAATAAATGACGAGACAATAGCTTAGGAGAGCTATTAAAAGAGTGTTTACTGGTCAAATTGGTGGAGGAGACTCGGTGGAGAGAAAATTGACATGTGACAACATCCTCAAACAACTTCCAACTATTGCAAGTGGCAACCTCCCTACATTTGTGGTCATGATTCCCCAAGAAAGTTGAATCAGATTAGGTGGCTCAATTAATGAAAACTGACTGAGAAGACATAGGCACCTTTATAAAAATTCCCATTGAAGAGAGCTGAGGCTGCTTATTCTAGAGAAGTGATCATTCAGGGTGAATGAATTTACTTCAGAGAAATTCAATGGAAGGGAAATTGAAAAGTGTTTGAGTGGATAACTGGTGATTGATCTTGTTGTAGCTTTTAAGCTAAAGATCATACTGCTAAGAGCATATTATTGTTACTAAGGTATTGAACTAGTAAGGTGATAGAGGGATTCTACAGTTCCATACTCCACCCAGTTCTCAGCCAAGAAGACCAGGAACAGGCTCAGGGGTCTTGAGGAAGCATTGTTTAAGTGCTCTCCAGGAGATTGGTAGGGAGGAATGACCTCCTAAAGTTGTTGTCGTCTTGTCCTCAACAGGCTCTATATTATTTTATTTTACTGTCTTAGTTAAATAAATCTTAGTTTAGATGTTACATGAATGTAATTAGTTGTGAGTTTGCAAATTGTTGAGTTAGTATTCTTATTAGACTATTAATAGAAATGAAAATGATTTAGGAAAATAATGAAATAGAAAGGATTTAAAATTCTAAGTTGTGTTTTTCCACACCTGTTTACAGGCCGTACTCTAGTACAATTAGTTTGATTAAGGTAAATTAAATAATCCTTGTAATGGAACGAGAATAGTAAATGCGAATTCTGCATCTGTATGTAAATGAAAATAGATTATATTTCAATGTTTAGAATGCAATGAGAAAGCAGTATTGTAGTTTGTTTATATTTATTGTTTTAATTTAGTTTATGTAAATGAAAACACAGGTGAAGGAAACTATAAACTGTGCATTAGACTGATTATAGTTTTATCCTTAAAAAATTTAAATGTATTTACAAACCTTTTTAAATTAAATACTTCATTAACAGGTTAATGAACAACAATATAGCTGTAATAGAGAAACTGAAGCAAACAAGAAATAGTGCTCAAGTAATAATTTATTTAAGAATACATTTACACAAGAATTTCTTTTCCATTAAACCCTAACTATTATATTATGGACTAATACTATAAAATTATAAATTTTACATTATGACTTTTCTACAGTCTTCACATTAACACTATTTACTTAAAAAAATTTCATTAACAGTAAATTACTTCACTGAAAGTTGAAGAAGAAAAACCTATTTTACAGTATTATCATTTTAAAGATAAATGATAATAAAACAGAGTAATCGAAACAAAATTCAATTTCAAACCATGAGTACAAGAAAAACCCTTTTATCTTAAAACTAGAGTATGATATTATCAAGCCATAAGGCTGTAATCACTTTTACAAACCAGAGAAACTACTTACAAGTCACGGCGTAAGAGCTGGAGCTACCTAGCAACATGCAAGGGGTTTTAAAAACAAAACTAAGTATTAACAAATACTAAGCATCTAAACATTAAAGGAACCAAAGCTATGCTTCCCTTCAAACTGTAATTCCTTCCAATAACCTTTATAAGAAGGGAGACGCCACAACAATCCGGGGCTTACCCATTATGGAGATGAAGTCAACCAACGCTGGAGAGGTTTCCTTCAAGCCCGAATCCAAACTATAATCTGCAAGAACGAGACCAAATGCATTAGTTAGAAGTTGTATTCATTATGCTAAAAACAATAACTAGAAATTAATAATAAGAGCAGGGTAAGACTATTACCTGTGAGTAAGAAGTCTGGAGCCGAGGAGGAGACTAAAATAGTTTGAGGAACTACACCTTGAAGAAACGAAACCCTCATGCCAAACCTATGACAGAGGAAACGGTGTTCTTATTTGAGTTTTCGCTGACGATGGAGCAAGCCACGAGTAGGTTGATATTTATCACTGCTTAAAGAGAGTTATAGGTAATATATTTGTAAACTTTTTATTTGAAGATATTAGAATTATATTCATGTGTATAAAGTAGCACATTGAATATTAGTCATAGCAATAGTAGTAATTTCATGCTTAAGTAAAAGTGTTTTTATTTTAAATTATGAGCCATATGCTCATTAATAGAACTTGTGAGTAACTTGGCATATAACATTAAAAACAAAAACATAAGTAGAAGTCATGCTGGTTAAAGACAATAGTATGTTAAGGATATTGGTCTCTATGACTAACTTAAAATACTGTTATAGATTCAAAAACAACAAAGAAAGTTACTTTACCTCATCGTAGCCTTGATCTCTATTAATCAATTTATGCTTTAGCATTTTTAATATGGTAAATAAGTACTTCTTGACTTAACACAAAAACAAAATCCTACTTGTTCAAAATTTACCTATTGAACTTCTAAGAACTAGAAATCCAGCTAAGTTAGCAATTGCTAAGTAAGCCCCAGTTTAGAACATAGCTTCTCACCTACTTGACAAAATCAAATCATCAGTACAGCTAGAAGTAATTGAATGTAGGTCATAAACATAACATTCAATATTAAAGTTGTATTAGTTTTTACGTGCTTAAAGTTAATCACTACATATTGTTAACTATTTCATTTTCCGATAGCCGCTAGTAGTTATTAAACTGTGACTTTAGACATTTATATTACATTAAAAAATTTAAATTTTTTTGAAAATTCGGGGTTATGACATGTGGTATCAGAGCACAAGGTTCAAACAATAGGCCTTGGTAAAGCTCAACTTGCCTATATGAAACAATGTATTAAATCATTTTGCTGATGTTGTTCTCTTTTAATGTTATTCAACAGAGAAATTTGTTTCTGAGTTTAACAACAGCTATGGAAAGACTGGAGCAATATGCGGAAGAGGAATCTCCCTTTACTGAACAAGAAAAATTACAAAATGGACCTATACAAGAAGACATAACCACTAATTCCTCAGAACGTTTACAAATAGTAAAAGAATTAAAATCTGAAATGGAATCTGTTAAAAAAAATGAGAGCATTCTGAGAGCTCACGAGGAGCTGAATGAGATCCTAACAGAAATATTTCATACTGAGGGAAGGGGTAAGATAACTGAATCAAAAGAAATAAGTTACAAACATAAGTATAAAAATACTAAACAAACTAAAAATGAAAGCAGCTGATCTTCCGAAGTATTTGGTGATCAACATAATTTTCATTCTACTAGTGATAGTAGTGAGGATAATCACCACTCTAGAAAAATAAAATATAAACCTTATGAAGAAATTTCTGGAGAGTTTAAAAAGATCAAACTACAACCATTTAATGGGGAAACTAAAAAGAGGGGGGGGGCGGAAGCAGAATTCTGGTTTTCCAGGATGAAGAAGTACTTCCAGATTTATAACTATTCTAACCAATTAAAGGATAGAATGGCTATCTATAATCTTTCGGGGAAAGCTGATATATGGTGGCAAGATTTAAAGAGAGTGAAAGGAATAAAAGAGAAAAACATAAATTGAAGTACTTTCAAGAATTACTTTAAAAAGAATTTTTTATCTGAATAGTACTATGAAGAAAGAGCTAAAGAATTCTATGAGTTAAAACTAGGTACAATGACTATGAAAGATTTGAACAGTAGGTTTTTAAGTCTTCTTAGGTATGTGTGATACCTTGTGGATGAAAAACCGAAGGTACAACAATTGCTCAACTATTTACCTTATCACATAAAGGATAGGATTGAGTATGACAATCCAAAAACTCTGGAAGAAGCTACGAGGAAAGCCAATTTCTGTTATGAACAAAATCAGAAAAAGGAGAGCATGGCCAACTGAAAGGCCAAAAAAATAATAATAACTATGATAAAAAGAAGAAAGAGTTTGTGCCCAATCAAAATTCTAAAAATAATAAGGCTAGAAATTTTCCTAATAAGAATTTCCAAGGGAATAAGAATAATTCACCGAACAATCAGAACAATCAAAAGAGTAAAGAGTTGGCTAATAATCATGGTAATTACACAAAGAACTTTGAATGAAAAGAACCCATAAAGTGTTGGGAGTGTAATGGCCCACATTATGCCTCAATCTGTCCTAATCAGAAAAAGATTGTCAATAATATCCATACAATACAAAAGGAGATGACTATTGGAGATTTAGCATGGACTATGCCTAGGATCAATGCAGCCTTGGAGAATCGATAATCAAATTATCAAAATTTCATGGTGGAAGTAGAAGGTAAGATAAACAAAAAACCCATAGCTATTTTAATTGATCCAAGAGCTAGTCTAAGTTATATTTCACCTAAATTGGTAGAAAAATGTAAGTTGCTTATTGAAAATTTTATAAGTTCTTGGTTGGTTTAGTTAGCTACTAGTGAAGAAAGGAAGGTAACTTGTTTTGTAAATAATTGTGCAGTAATTATGGATCAATTTGAAACTTTTGTAAAGCTTAGTGTACTACCTTTGGGTTCATATGACATACTAATCGATATGGATTGTTTAGAGCAACATAGGGTGATCTTAAACTGCTATGATAAAACCTTTACTCGTATAAATAATGATGGAAAATTAATACGTGTAAAGGGAATCCCTAGAAAAACAACCATAATGCAAATTTCTACTCTGCAGCTTAAGAGAGCTATTAGGAAAGGTTGTAAGGCTTATGCAATAACAATAACTAATGAAGAAAATTTAAATAACATCGATAAATTGAAATTGGAGGATATACCAATTTTAAAAGTGTATGCAGATGTATTTCCGAAAGAAATTTCGGGACTACCTCCGAAAAGGGAACTATATTTTACTATTGAGCTGGTACCTAGTGCAGTACCTAGCTCAAAGGCCCCTTATCAGATGAACATACTTGAACTTAATGAACTTAAGTCACAATTAAAAGAACTTATTGACAAGAAGTATATTCGACCGAGTGTGTCTCCCTAGGGGAACCTGTCATCTTCGTTAAGAAAAAGGACAGAACTCTATGACTTTGCATAGATTACCGTCAGGTGAATAAGATGACTATTAAAAATAGATACACGTTGCCTCGCATAGATGATCTGTTTGATCAAGTACGTGGAGCCACGGTATTTTTAAAAATTGATTTAAGGTTTGGATATCACCAACTTAGAATTAAAGATGAGGACATCTTTAAAACAGCTTTTAGAAATCGATATGGCCATTACAAGTTTGTCATCATGCCAATCGGGCTAACTAATGCTCCAACTATTTTTATGTGTCTAATGAATAATGTAATGCATAAATATCTTGATAAGTTTTTGGTTGTGTTTATTGACGACATATTAATCTATTCGAAATCTGAAGAAGAACATAAGGAACATTTAAAAATTGTCTTGCAAGAGTTAGGAGATCATCAACTCTTTGCAAATTTTAGTAAATGCAACTTATTTAAGGATAAAATATAGTACTTAGGTCATGTGGTGACTAAGGAAGGAATTTTAGTGGATCCCGAAAAGATAAAGGCAATTAAAGATTGTCCAGTTCCTAAAGACGTAACTGATGTTCGATCCTTCATGGGAATTACTGGTTATTACCAGAGGTTCATTGAACGGTTTTCGAGAATTGCAAATTCGATAACCTCCTTGCAGAAAAAGGGAAAGAAATTTGACTAGAATCAGAAGTGCGAGGAGAGTTTTAAAAAGTTAAAAACCTTATTGACTAGCGCACCTATTTTAAGAATAGCTGATCCAAATAAATATTTTATAGTGTGTACTAATGCCTGCAATGATGGTTTAGGTGGAGTATTGACTCAAGAAGGGCATGTTATTTCTTATGAGTCTAGGAAATTAAAAATTCATGAAAAGAATTATGCAACTTATGATCTAGAATTAACTGTTAACATACATGCTCTAAAGATGTGGCGTAATTGGAAGAAAATTTATTCTAATGACAGATAATAAAGGACTAAAATATATGTTAGATCAACCTAATCTGAATGATAGGCAAGTTAGGTGGCTATCTTTTCTAAGTGAGTATGATTTTGAAATTTAGCGCATTAAAGGGAAAGAAAATAAAGTTGTTGATGCATTAAGTATAAATGCAAGGCCGAACTTTACAGCAATTATCAGCACTTATACAACAGATCTAGAAGAGAAACTTAAAGTAGGGTTAGAACAAGATGAAATTTACCAAAAATTACAAGTAAAAGAAAAAGAAAATCCAACAAAAAGTTTAAGTAAAGGGTACAACTTGAATGAAAAAGGATTTTTACTGTATAAAGACATAATGTATGTACCTAATGTACCTAAAGTTAAGCTATTAATTTTAGATGAAATCCATAAAACTCCATATTCACGCCATCTGGGTTATCAGAAGACTATAACTATGTTAAGAAAATAATATTTTTGGCCAAACATGAAGACTAAACTCGTAGAATATATCACTAGATGTTTTGAATGTCAGCAAGTAAAAACTAAACTATCAACATCTAGCTGGATTGCCTCAACCATTACCCATTCCTAGATAGAAATGGGAGAAAATTAGTCTTGATTTTGTTATTGGACTGCCTAAAAATCAGAATTTAAATGATTCTATAATGGTAGTGATTGATAAATTAAGTAAAGAAGCCCATTTTATACCTGTAAAAACTACATATAAAGCTACAAACATAGCTTATATCTTTTTAAAGCAAATTTTCTCACTGCATGGAATACCAAAAGTTATAATCTCAAATCGAGACCCTAAGTTTATAGGTAACTTCTGGATATCTCTGTTTAAAGGATTAAATACTACACGAAATTTTAGTGCTTCGTTCCATCCTCAAACTGATGGATAGACTGAAAGAGTAAATCAAGTACTAGAAGATTTACTAAGAATTTATGTAAAGGATCAGCCAGGTAAATGGGAGGATTATTTGCACCTGGTAGAATTTACTTATAATAATAATTATCAAGCTTCGGCCAAATTTAGTCCTTTCAAAATCTTGTATGGAAGGAAGTGTAACACTCCTATGTCTTGGAGTAATCTGATGGACAAATTAGTATTAGGTCCTGAATTATTGAAAGAAATGGAAGAAATTGTAAAGCATGTACAAGGTAATCTAAAAATTGAGCAAGATCGATAGAAGAGTCAAGCAGACCTTAAAAGAACTCCAAAAGAGTTTCAGGTAGGTGAACATGTGTTCATCAAGGTGAGACCGAAAAAGAGCTCTCTAAGGTTGGGTAGTTGTGCCAAACTAGCACCTCATTATTGTGGTCATTTCAAAATACTATCCAGGATTGGACAGGTAGCCTATCAATTAGCCTTACCACCAAATTTAAGAGTTTTTCACATTTCTGTATTAAAGAAAATGTGCATGATGCTAGTCATGTTATTAACTAGAATGATGTACAGGTGGAACTCGAAGGATATTTTCTAGTGGAACCAGACTGTATTCTCAAGCGGAGGCAGATCACACTTTGAAACCGCACCATTGGTCAAGTGAAGGTGCAATGGAAGCACATTAGTCTAGAGGAAGCCACCTGGGAATTGGAAAGTCATATGCAGGATGCATATCCAATTCTGTTCCAGGGAAATTATGAGGACGAGGAATAAATAACATCAAGGACGATAGTATAATTTAAGGGGGTGTGTATGTCTCATTCCCCAATTTTGCAAAAACACAATTTTATATTATTTGAGGAACAATATGTTAAATTATATGCTAAGTTATAATTGATGACCCAGTGGGGTCAAGGATATTTAATGTAAACTCTAAATATTTTATTTATAAATAAATAAATAAGGAGACAACGGCTTAGGAGAGCTATTAAAAGGGTATTTACTGGTCAAATTAGTGGAGGAGACTGGGTGGAGAGCAAACTAACATGTGGCAGCATCTTCAAACCATTTCCAACTGTTGCAGGTGGAAACCTCCCCACATTCGTGGTCATGATTCCCCAAGAAAGTGGAATCAGAGCAGGTGGCTCAATTAATGAAGACTCACCCAAAAGACCTAGGAATCTTTATAAAAATTCCCATTGAAGAGAGCTGAGGTTGCTCATTCTAGAGAAGTGATCATTTAGGGTGAATGAATTTACTTCAGAGAAATTCAATGGAAGGGAAATTGGAAAGTGTTTGAGGGGATAACTGTTGATTGATCTTGTTGCATCTTTTAAGCTGAAGATTGTACTGCTGATAGTAGATTGTTGTTACTGAGGTATTGAACTAGTCAGGTGACAGAGGGATTCTGCAGTTTCATACTCCACCCAGTTCTCAACCAAGAAGACCAGGAACAGGCTCGGGGGTCATGACGAAGAGTTGTTTGAGTGCTCTCCAGGAGATTGGTAGGGACGAATGGCATCCTAAAGCTGTTTTTGTCTTTTCCTCAATAGGTTCTATGTTATTTTATTTTACTGTCTTAGCTACATAAATCTTAGTTTAGATGTTAAATGAATGTAATTAGTTCTGACTTTGTAAATTGTTGAGTTAGTATTCTTATTAGACTGTTAATAGAAATGAAAATGATTTAGGAAAATAATGAAATAGAAAGGATTTAAAATTCTAAGCTATGTTTTTCCACACCTAGTTATAGGCCGTAGTCTAGCATAATTAGTTTGATTAAGGTAAATGAAATAATCCTTGTAATGGAATGAGAATAGTAAATGTGAATTTTACATCTGCATGTAAATTAAAATAGACTGTATTTCAATGTTTAGAATTCAATGAGAAAGCAGTATTGTAGTTTGTTTATATTTACTGTTTTAATTTAGTTTATGTAAATGAAAACACAGGTGAAGGAAACTATCAACTGTGCATTAGACTGATTGTAGTTTTATTACCTGTGAAAAAAACTGAGGGTCAAAATCCTTTCGACTAAACTATTCAAGTACAAGTTAATATATATCCATTTACATTGCTAACTAAGATTTGAAGATAATAAGGAAACTATAAACTGTGCATTAGATTAATTATAGTTGTATCTTTAAAATTTTTAAATGTATTTACAAACCTTTTTAAATTAAATACTTCATGAACAGGTTAATGAACAACAATGCACCTGTAATAGCGAAACTGAAGCAAACAAGAAACAATGCTCAAGTAATAATTTATTTAAGAATACATTTACACAAGGGTTTCTTTTCCATTAAACCCTAAGTATTATATTCTAGACTCATAGTATAAAATTATAAATTTTACATTATGACTGTTCTACAGTCTTCACATTAACACTATTTACTTATAAATGTATCATTAACAGTAAATTACTTCACTGACAGTTGAAGAAGAAAAACATATTTTATAGTATTATCATTTTAAAGATAAATTAGAATAAAATAGAGTAATCGAAAAACAAGTCAATTTAAAACCATGAGTACAGGAAAAACCCTTTTATCTTAAAACCAGACTCATGATATTATCAAGCCATGAGGCTGTAATCACTTTTATAAACCAAAGAAACTACTTACAAGTCACGGATTAAGAGCCAGAGCTACCCAGCAACACACAAGGGTTTTTAAAACAAAGCTAAGTATTACCAAATACTAAGCATATAAACATTGGAGGAATTGAAGCTATGCTTCCCTTCAAACTATAACTCCTTCCAGTAACCTTTGCAAGTAGGGAGATGCCACGACAAGCCAGGGATTACCCGTTATGGCCACAAACTCAACCAACGCTAGAGAGGTTTCCTTGAAGCACGAATCCGAACTGTAGTATGCAAGAACAAGACCAAATGCATTAGTTAGAAGATGTATTGATTATGCTAAAAACAATAACTAGAAATTAATAATAAGATCAGGGTAATACTATTACCTGTAAGTAAGAAGTATAGAGCCGAGGAGGATACTAAACTAGTTCAAGGAACTTATTCCAATTTCCAGTTTTCACTGACGATGGAGCAAGCCACGAGAAGAGACAAGGGTAACGCTATGCCCAGTTCTCTAACTACTGACAGAGTTAAGAAAACCACCCTCACAATGTTCATTAACTTCCAGAAAGAAACCAAGTTACATACTGTGAATCCCTTAACTCTTGCACAAATGATACAGCACTACACCATACACAATGGAGCTACCAGACGATGAGCCAATGAGCCTCTCATGGCCGCAAAGAAACCGAAACAGCGTAGAGTCAAACCCTCAAAGGATAATGAAGAGGATAGAGTTTCTATGTGAGTTTTTAAATCGACCAATGCATGGTGGAGACACATCCACGTTCCCATTGAAAATTTTATTCAAAAGTGGGTCGATCCATATAGTCAACCTACAGTGTCTGGTGAACACATATTATTGCCAATCATTTATACCTTATAATTAATGATAATGTTTTTTATTAAAGGTATTTTATCATTTTCATGTAGGATAATGTTGCAATCGACCTTTCGATAAAATCATACATTGTATGCAGCTAATAGTAAGGTTTTGTGTTAAATCAATTCTTATCACTTTCTTTCCGATAACACTACAATCAATCAATTGCGAAAGTATATATCTATATCTATATCTATCTATATCTATATCTATATATCTATATATATATCATTATCATTTGCATTTGATAAATTTGAGATCAAACATTTGTAAAAGTATATATGTGTGATCAATAATGGAGTCTACACCATTGACCTTTAGTCACTAGCACTTCTAAGTGCTCTTCATACACACCTTGTTTTCAACATCCTAAGCATTGTTTGGGAGCTAGATTTATGTAAGAACTAAACTAATGAAGTCATTATATTTAGTTCAACTTTATGTAAGTAAATGTTAGGTAGTATTTATACACTAGTATAACTCTTACAAATGCATAAAGTCGACAATGTTATGGTTGGAAGACTTCTTGGAAGTTAGTGTTCTTTTGGTTTCTATAAAGAACCAAATTCATAATAAATAAAACCAATATTTATACTACACCTTGGTAATTACAAGGTAGTAAGACTATATAAAGTAAAATAAAATTTTACTTAGTAATATTAGTAACGATATGGTAATGTAATATTACAACAACACACGTGACTTGGTGATAAACTAGAAAACCGAAATCTATAGCTTGATGACTAGTAGTGCAAGTAGACAATTATAACCATTTACAAGGAACATGTTGATATTTATCACTGCTTAAAGAGAGTTATAGGTAATCTATTTGTAAACTTTTTCTTTGAAGATCTTAGAATTATATTCATGTGTATAAAGTAGCACATTGAATATTAGACATAGAAATAGCAGTAATTTCATGCTTTAGTAAAAGTGTTTTTATGTTAAATTATGAGCCCTATGCTCATGAGTATAACTTGTGAGTAACTTGGCATATAACATTAAAAACGAAAACTTAAATAGAAGTCGTGCTGGTAAAAGACATTAGTATGTTAAGGATATTGGTCTCTATGACTAACTTAAAATACTGTCATAGATTCAAAAACAACAAAGAAAGTTACTTTACCTCATCGTAGCTTTGATCTCTATTAATCAATTTCTACTCTAGCATTTTTAATATGCTAAAGAAGTACTTCTTGACTTAATGCAAAAACAAACTCCTACTTGTTCAAAATTTACTTGTTGAACCTGTAAGAACCAGAAATCCAGCTAAGTTAGTAATTGCTAAGTAAGCCCCAGTTTAGAACATAGCTTCTCACCTACTTGAAAAAAGCAAATCATCAGTACAGTTATAAGTAACTGAATGCAGGTCATAAACATAACATATCAAAATTAAAGTGGTATTAGTTTTTATGTGTTTAAAGTTAATCACTACATATTATTAAGTGTTTCATTTTCTGCTAGCCACTAGTAGTTATTAAATTGCGACTTTAGAAATTTATGTTACATTAAAAATTTCAATTTTTTGTGAAAATTCGAGGTTATGACATGAACGAGATCGATCGTGAAGAAAGATTGGTTTTGAAAGCGAAAATCGTGGGATGATATTTGCAAAAATTCACATATCCGATATCCGATTTCCATGTCAAATCTATGGTTAGGAAAAACCCTGAAATGACATCAACGTCTCAAGATGATTGTGGAAATAGAGATTATGGAGGAACATGATTGGAATATTAAATAGTAAATCGATTAATAGGGAATCATTTTAGTTGTTTTAAAGAATCACGACGGAGGTAGATGACTTTGCGTCTCAGTAATAAAATGAGGAATTAAGTTCTCATGAAAAGGCACAATCGAAAAGTGAAATGATGCAATGGTGAAGATATGCATCTGCAAGAAACATGAAGGTATTTATACATAGAGGGATGAGTGAGAGAAATCGTCTCTCTCGTCCATATCATAGAAGAAGCAGAGGCCAGTGAGTGTGACGGATATTGGAGGGTAAAGGAATCTGGAAGATTACTAAAACCATATTAGGGTGGTAGGGTGGTGCCACGGAAAGAAAACAAGCCTGCAGGGGGTTGTAGCCTCCTTTCAGCACAAGCTGGTAAATAGGGTGTAGTAGCATCCTGTGAGTTGTAGCTGACAAACAGAAGGTTGTATCCTCCTTCCAATAGCTTGCTGGTAAATAGGGTGTAATACCATCATTTTCTGTAGTAGCAAGCAAAAACTATTTGTAAATAAACAAATTTTGTAGTAATAGGAAGTATTGGTGGTTTACCCAATTGGGCTTCCACGACAAATTTGTGTTCTATTTGTTCTTATTGATCATTTCTTTTAATGAATAAATTAAGAGTGGTTTTCTATTGTTAAAAAGTTACAATACCGATTTCCCCGTGCACTCTGCCCCGCTCGCCACCCCCCCCCCCCCCCCCCCCCCCCCCCCTCACCCCGCCCTTGCCCCTGCCCCCTCTCACTATTGTCGAGTATTCCAACATTTAGTGGCTAGATTAAATTAGACTTAGGCACAACAAACATGATGGTTTCAAATATATAATTAAAATTTATAATCTTTCATTTTTATAGTGAAATTAGTTTGATTATGTTAAGGCCTTGAAATTCTACATTAATTTTTGAAACAATCATTTTGATACTTTATTGATATGTGAAAGAATTAACTTGAACTTGCAATTTATAAGGAGGAAACAATTTTTTTTAACCATTAACCTCACCAATTGAAATTGTAATTAAATGTTACCTTGACATAGTTATATACATTACATTAAATAACATATCAATTTTATTAGTTTTTTATATATTTATATATAATTTTAGCCTAAAATATTAGTTCAATGAGTTTGAACAATCTATTTAATATATAGAAATATTAAATTTTATGAAAACATATATTTTGAAGCTTTAAATTTAGTAAATACCATATCACTAAAATACTATGCATTGTATAATATCAAATAAAAGATAATTATTTAAAAGCTAAATAAAATTCAACTTTTTTTTTAAATAACCAACCAATTTAGTTAGTAATATATTTAATTAAAAAATATATTAAATTTTATAAAATACATTTTATAATTTTAAAAAACATATATAAATAAAATGTGGTATTGTTAATAAAATATAGAATTTAACTTTATATTAAATTAAATAATAAAAACTTATGTATATAATAACATAATACTTATTTGGAAAACATATCATCATACTTTTTTGAGAAGGTAGTTTACATTAATTGGTTCAGTTATATTAGGTTTTTTTAATGAGATTGTGTCAACTCATTTGGTTAAGTATTAATTTAATTTTAAAATATACAGGTTTTTTTTGTTGGTTGCTTTCAAAACAGTATGTAATAAATTTACCTTTTGATAGTAATTTGTAAGAGAAATTATATTATAAAATTTACAGGTTTTTTTTGTTGGTTGCTTTCAAAACAGTATGTAATAAATTTACCTTTTGATAGTAATTTGTAAGAGAAATTATATTATAAAATTTTGTAAATTGTTTGATATTCTTTTAAATTAGAAATTAATTATGTGTCAAAATCCATCCTTGAGTACTATCCCATCCAATCATAACTAATTTATATATTTGCTTTTGTGTCAGAGTCCATCCAATGGATGAGTATTATAGCTTTAGATTTTCACTCCTTAGATATTTGCTTTCGTGTCAGAGTTCATCTCATGGATGAGTATTATATAGCTTTGTTTATTTTTTTGGTTAATGTTGGATGGTAAAAGCGGTCTTGATGCAATGGAAATAATGGTGAGTCCAACCATTCAATTTGAGTTTTGTAGTTACGATGGTAAAAGCGGTATGACCCAAAGAAAATTGTTTGAATTTATTGGATGGCACATGGCTTAGGTTTGCATTAAAACCTTACTCGATTTCGTGAATCAGCTTTGCCTGATCACCCACTCTTCCGCTCCGCTCCTGTATCGTTTCATTTAGGACTAAAACTCGCATCCGCTCCGCTCCTGTATCGTTTGATCATCTGCTCTTTCGCCCCGCTCCAGTATCATTTCATTTAGGAGAATGGCATGCATATATTCGAGGAGGCAATGAACTGCGACTTTCTTGTCTAAGCTCTCAGATCTACATTACAGTGATTTCACAAGTTCTTTGTTGTTCGTTTGTTCTGAATTAGTTTTTGCGGTTTGTAATTATCGAACTGGGACTGCAGCGGCGCGACTTTCTTGTAAAGGGTTTAACCTCTCAGATAGGTTTACAGTGACTCCGTATTTCTTTGTTTATGCTATAAATTAATGATGGTTTGTTATGAACTATTTTTTGTTGTTTCTAATTATCACTCTGTGTGATCACACAGGAGAATATGGACTTTCATACATTGTAGGAGATCGATCCAGGGTTTAAACTCGGAAGAAAAATATTTCACCCTTTGCAACAGATCGAATGACTTTTTCTCAACATGACCTATGCCTGCAGACTACACTGATTTCTCTAAATTTGTTTCGGTGGGTTTTCTTTTTTAGCTTGTCTTATGAAGAATTCACCTACACAGATATTATGGACATATGCCTTCAGAAGGGTATTTGATTTAGGGATAGCTTATTTGATGTTTGGGTATTTGGGTATTTTTTTTTAAGGTTTCTGTCAAATGTCTTGGAATCGGTGTTAACTATGGATTAAAATAACTGTAAATTTCACAAATATGTAAATGGATGGCGCCTTTGCCCCCATATCCTAGACCTTCCTTGTTCATAATCACAATTAGTTCAATGCGGGATAAACACCAATTGATCGAGTCTCACTAGCGTCGTCATCTTACCCAGCGTACCTTTTCCATTCGCTCAGTTTCTGATCCTTTAGTTGCATCTGTTGATTCAACAGAGAAAAAAACAGGGGCGGCAGGGATAAAGCAACCAAGGTGGAATAAGCACTAGTTTACCTATTCTTATTTACACATATGGATGCAGAGCCCATTCAAGTTACAGATAGAGACCTGGTAGAACTCTTTTCTGAACATAGGTGAACACCGATTTCATCCCATATGTTCTCTAGATTTTCTTGGTTTGCTTGATTTTGAATGTGTTATTATTCTTGATAGACAATTCTAAATAGAAATATTTGTTTTCATGTTGTCCTTTGTAAAGATAAATCCAAGGGCCAAAGCTACTGCAAAATAAGAAATAGAAGCAAAGTGCAACCATAAGAGGTGATGCATGCCTTGGCCGAGAACTTCAATGTATCAAAGGTATACAGTAAATGAATATGAATTCTTAGATTAATTTGATTTGATTGTAATAGTATACCTCTTCCTCATGTGTGAATATTACATGCAATGTTTTGTTATTAGGCCATTAACTAAATAGATTGCATTTCCTTGCCCCGTCCCCATTGCCCATTACTCATGCGAGGTGGGTTAAAGCTTGTTGCAAACTGAAAGAGAAGAATTAATGGACATGAACCTTGTTTGTCCAATTACTCAGTATAGTTAGTGATGAGATGAAGGGCACGGATAGTTGTTCCTATTTTTAGACGGGATATGTTGATGTAGATCAGGGTTCCATTTCCGGAGAGCATGCAGATCTTATGCTATGTATAAACTCACGTTTGGTACTGGTATTTGATGTTTGTTTGTTTGTTTTTTTTGCATTATTAGGGTTTTTCAGAAAACATATACATATTTGATATGTTTGTTTCTGGTGAGATTTTTTCCATTTTCTCATAAGCAGTTGTGCTTAAACTAAATGATTATGGTCACATGGAGTTGATCGAGATATGAGTTCATGGCATTAAATGTGAGTATATTAATTTTTTATTTTTATTTATTCAGTTTACAATAATATCATATGATATTAGAGAATAGACCTAGAATTTAGATCATATAATATTAGAAAATAGATTTAGGGGTTTTTAATTTTCTAATTTAATTAATTGATTTGTGGTTTTTATTATTATTTAATTTTATACAACTGTATTGAAATTAACCCATACTAATGATTTCTGATCTAATTTGTTTTTCCATGTAACAAAATATCTTTCTATGTATTAAATTATGTTTTAAAATCTTTTAAACATTTTCTATTTTTCTGGATTTAAATTATGTTAGGTACTTACATACATTGTCAGCCCCTTTGTTCTGAAGGGTTTAAGAATACTTTATTTTTTGAAGCAACCAAATAACTTTTCAGCAAGGGATGGTGATTTTTCTAAATTTTTGATTAGTTAAATCAGAGGTTTCCATAATCTTCTTTAAATTGCCTTCTTAACAGTCATTAATGCAAATATTATTCTGAAGTTATAGGTACTGGTAAGCATTTGCTAATTTTTTTGGTCCATTAGTCTTGACCTGGGTTCTAATAGCAAATCTTATATGTTAATGGATGTTTCCCTTGCAGCTCTCTTGAAGTGAACATTTGGTTTTCATTTTCATATGGTAGAGGAGGATAAATCCAAGACACCCATCAACCTAAGAAGAAGAGTGCCATCCTGAAAATTGATGAAGAGAATGCTACTTTGACAGAGTTCCAATGTATCAAAGGTATACAATGAATGAGATTAGATTTGATTGTAATATATAATGTGTTGAAATAATTTTTGAACTATAAAATTATTTATTAATTTATTTAACTATAAATATTTATCAAAAAACAAATATTTTAATAAAATTAATACAGAAATAATATTATTTAAAATTAATATTATTTATTGCTTTTTACTAGTAGTTTAAAACTACATTATTTATTGATTAATTATTATTACTTTTTGAATCAGTAACAAATTTAGCAGGTAAAAAGATCCGTCGTTTTCTTCTTTTTGGCATAGCTCTACTTTATTAGATATATGTATAAATGATTTACAATTCTAAAATGTAAATCGTACAATGCTTAGTGAAGTTTCTTTCAGAAAGGTGTTTTTTTAATTTAAAGGTGCTTTGCAAAAAAGTTCATATGTTTTAAAATTTTGAATTTTTTTTAATAGGTTTTGATTAGATAAATAAAAAAATTGAAAATAGTTTGATTATTGTGAAAGGTCGGGTAATTTTTATGTTAGTGTTAATGAGATTTTTTTAATTTAAGAGAAAGCATATAACTTTAAAGCATTATTTGATTCTTATTATAGTGTGAATCTATTTTTTATTTTCTTTCGTGCTCAATTTGGGTGCTAACTTTGATTTAATACTAATGTAAATCTTAAATTAAAATTTCAGTTTTCATGTTGTTTTAATAGGCGAAGGCTAAAAGGGGCCAAACTTACTTCAAACACAATCTAGCAGAAGCAAAATGCAACAGACTACCTGCCAAATGATGGAGAAATGATGGAGAGAATATGGCCTCTAGAGAGAACTACAATGTATGACAGGTATGAAAAATCTTAATTTTTAATATTAGCTTTGGTTAAATTTTCCAATCTGGTAACGGTGTCATAATCCCACTAGCAGGCCCGTGAACATTGTCTGAGAGTACCTGCCAGTGATAATCCCACTAGCAGGCCCGTCTCTTTTCATATTTACAGAGAACTAACATTTGATATCCTTCTCCAACAATTAATAATTATTTCAATTTCAAAAATTATTTTTAATGTTAGTAAACCGTAAACATAGACTTAGTGAACCGTAAAAATTATTTTTGATGCCCTTGAAAAATGTACTATATTCAGTGATGATGATCATGACTAAATGCACTCAAAATATTTTCGAGAGACGTGAAGCATGCATGTAACCTATAGAAATAAAAAATATTAATGATCCATTTTCGCTGGGTTCAGTCTCTCCTTCCCCACGTGACAATTAGGTAAGTCCAAGTCCATATTTATGTTAGCTAGCGGAAACAAATTGGTGGTTATCATGTAGCACAACTCACACTTAAGTGTTAAGTGTGATGTGTGATGGGCTAGTAATTTTTTTTAAGAGGTGATTTTTTTTTTTTATTAAAATAAAAGTTGTAAAATGCTTATAAAATTTTATGTATTAGTGAAAATAATTAGGGTTAAATTTTTTAATGAGTACTTAATTATTTATAGTGTTTTAGTGTGTAAAATATTATGAGATGAAAATTGTATGGTGATTAACATGTATTATTAGAAATAACATAGTAACTTTTTTTAAAACTAGTGTTACTAATCAGGTTTGCAAAATATTGATAATTAACTTTGATTAAAATTGGTTTTATACATATTTTATGACATCACATTTTATTCAATTTTTTCACTGAGTTTGCAAAATATTAGTAATTGTTTTATTGAAATTGTTTTTATATATATTCTATGATTTGATAGCGTGGATGTTGAAATAGTTTAGTAGTTTGTTAGATTATAATTGTTATCTTGTTTGCTTTTAATGAATTGTTTTAAAATGTTTTTGATGATTAATGTATCATTCTTTTATATTTATAAATTACTTGGAGTATTTAAGCGATAATAAGATTGTATAAATTCTTTTTCTTTTATTGATATTAAATTGTATACATTTTTCTTATAGTGTTTACATTAGTATGTTGTCCATAGGGTTTTTACTGAAAGTTTTGTGTACAGTGTTTTCAGAGGACCATTTTTGGAAATTGCCTGGAAACAATTTCCTAACTCGGTATCTTGACACATGTGCCTTTTATTGTAACTGGGAACTAGGATGTCGTTGCACTAGTAATAGGTGGAGAGAGGTAACTCCCAGAGAATCCCTCCTAGTACGGCCCAAGACGGGTGGTCGACCATGTTTACACAAGGTTTTTAAAGTGATCTAATGAGGGGCCTCCCTTTGTTGACACTCTATTCATGCAACCTACGAGTTAGTATCTCTTTCCTTGGTAATTATACCATACCTTTGTAACTTTTCATAACCTTTTAAGTTTCTAAACCTTATGTACTCTAACCCTTATCACACATAATCCCTCTAAACCTTAGCTACTTTGGCCATTACATCATCCAACCCATATAACTTGTAAACACTAAATTTTAGAACATAAAATTTATAAATATAAATAATTTTAACTTTTATATGTCTTCAACCCTTTCAAAATTTAAACCTTTTGTTATCTTGTTTAATTTTAGTTTTAATGATAGTGAATTGTTTTAAAATATTTTTTGCATGATTAATGTATCTTTATTTTATATTTAAAATTTACTTGGAATATTTAAATGAGAATAAGATTGTAGAAAGTTTGTGCCTTTTATGGATATTAAATTGTATATATATATATTTTTATAGTGTTTACATTAGTATGTTGGCCATAATATTTTTATTGAAAGTGTTGTGTAGAGTGTTTTCAAATGACCATTTTTGGAAATTTCCTAGAAACAATTTCCTAACTCGGTATCTTGACACATGTGCATTTCGTTGTAATTGGGAACTCGGATGTTGTTGCGCTTGTAATAGGTGGAGGGATGTAACTCCCAAAGAAGCCCTCCTAGTATGCCCCAAGTCGGGTGGTCGACAATGTTTACACAAGGTTTTTAAAGTGATCTAATGAGCCCCCCCCCTTTGTTGACACTCTATTCATACAACCTAGGATCTAGTATCTCTTTCCTTAGTAATTATACCATACACTTATAACTTATCATAATTTTTTACTTTATAAATCATATGTACTTTAACCCCTTTCACACATAACCCCTATAAACCTTAGCTACTTTGGCCATTATATCATCCAACCCATAACTTGTAAAAACTAACTTTTAGAACATAAAATTTATAAATACAACTAATTTTAACTTTTCTATGTCTTAAACACTTGAAAATTGAAACCTTTGCAAGCCTTATGCCTCTTAATATTAATCCTTAACATATGTAACAACTACATTTTATGACCCAACTCATTGTCACTATAATTATTATGACCTTAAGATAAAAACCTTATAGCTCTTAACTATATCCCCACTACTCAATTATACCCCCCTTCTCTCTAACTTTTCTATTCCTCCCAAAATTCTAAACCCTCTTGATCTATATCTCTTCCTCTCTCTTAATCTCCCTCCTCCTCACTATCCCTAACCAATCCCTCCTCGTCTCTCTCTCACACACACACACACACACACTCTAAAAACTCCCTACTCCTTCAACTAGCAATACACCCCCTGTGCACTCTTTCTCTTTCTCTCACTTAATCCTTATCCCCCTACCACTTCTCTCTCTCTCTCTCTCTCTCTCTCTCTCTCTCTCTCTATATATATATATATATATATATATATAATCTCTCTCCCTAACACCTCTCTGACTACTCTTACAGCTAACACCCCCTTTCTCTCTCACCTAATCCTCATCCATGTCCCTCTCTCTATTTTTTTTCCCTCTCTCCCTCACTCCCTATGCCTCTCTTTATCTCCCTCCCTCCCTCCTCCCCCCTCTCTCAATATTTCTCTAACCTCTCTCTCTATCTACTCTCTATCCATAACTCCTCTCCTTTCATTACCATTAACATGCCCTCTTTCTCTCACTTAATCATCATCCCATGTCTCCATCTCTCTTTCTTTATATCTCTATCTCTCTCTCTCTCATCATCCCTCCATCCTTCCCTCCCTATCTCTCGTATCATCCCTCCATCCCTCCCCCCTCCTCTCTCTCTCTTTAACCTCTCTCTCTATCTACTCTCCCCATAACCCCTCTCCTCCCACCCTTAACACTAATACCTCCTCTTTTTCTCACTTAATCCTCATCCCACCCCCTCTCTCTCTCCCTCCCTCTCTCCCTCCTTCCCTCCTTCCCTCCATCTCTCTCTCTCTCTCTCGCTAACCCATATATTACTCCCCTTATCACTTACAACCCCTCTATATCTCACTTAAGACACATCCCCCCCCCCCCCCCCCCCCCCCCCCCCCCCCCCCCCCCCCCCCCCCCCCCCCCCCCCCCCCCCCCCCTC